>VZTG01005557.1:0-14387 GCA_013397845.1 Melanocharis versteri | reverse complement strand
GATTCTTTCAGGGCTGTGGCTGGCTCCTCCACATTTCTAATCTTGAAGCGTCTCCATTGAGTTGTCGAGCAATCCAAACAGGTTCTCTTCTCCTTTGGTGGTTGGGGTTTGAATTTAGGTGGGTAAAGCTCATATCTGGAAAATAACAGAACTATGAACAGGGACCTGCAGTGGGAGGGAGGGACACTTGCATGAGCAGCTCCTGGTCAGGCTGCAGGCCCTGGGTGGGTGCTGGTGCTGGAGCTCAGAAATGGTTTGATCCAGCCCTTCCCAAACCAGGCTGGAGCAGGTCCACTCTAAAGGCAGCCCAGGGATGATGCTGGGGTAGCAGCGGTGCAGGCAGCTGCAACTGCTTGCATTGGGGAACTACAGAGGACAGGGATGAACACCTTGTGGGGATGCAAAAAGCACAGCGGGAGAGGAAAAGATGGAGAAGACATGGAAAAAGGTGAGATCTGAGGCACCAAGGGGCAGACCCGGCCAGTGATTAGCCAGCACAGCCCCCCCACTGTCCAACGCCAGAAACTCTGCAGCTCTACCAGGTATTCATCAGGAATGTTTCCCTGACAGTGTTGGGGGGGTTGGTTAACATTTTCCAACACTCCCAGGTGACTCAGGTCACGTTCCCCATTTTAAACTGAAGCAGGTGCTCAGGGTAACTCTGCTTGTGTTTCTAATGCCACATGAGGGACACAGTCGAGCTGTGCCTGCCTGTCACCCTGCTGAGCTGCAAGTGTTCCCCACACAGTCAAACACGACCTGGATGCTCCATTCCCAGACAGGCATTCACTGCCTTTTATGACCTGCTCCCCAAAGAATAACTGTCTAGCTTTGTAGCTTGTTATCTAAGGCTGGGTTTCATTTCTGGATGGGGAGCTCTCTCATCATAACCCCCAAGAGATCCCTAATCATCTATTCTACTGTCTTTAGTTTTAATGAATGGTTTGAGGCAACTTCCCAGGACCATGGTGCCCAGACGACGACATTTTTCACTCTAAAGTAGAAACTCTCTGGGAGGCAGGGATGGGAGATGATGTGATGAACAAGTCCTGCTGCCAAGCAGTACAGAACCCGTAAGGGACATGTTGCAGTGGGAAAAAGTCAAAATGAATAACAAGTGTCACAAAAAAGGAAGGGAGTGAAGAATCCAAGGTGTCCACTAAAAGCTGACCCCTGGGAAAGAAATCATCCTGGCACTAATGGAGTTGTTTCAGAAAAGAAGGAAAAGGAAAGTAACAAGATGTTCAGCATCAGCCCAGGCACTAAGTAGCTCTTTCTCTGGTATTAGGACTTTCTGGGCATCCTCCAGCACAATGCAAGGGAGGAAGACAAGGAGCAGAGAGCAGCTCCTCTGCCTGCAGAGAGGACCCATCCCAAAGGGCCTCCAGCAGCACTGTGGAGCTGGGACTAGGAGCTCTTCAGCAAGGTGGACACTGCCTCAGGCCACAAAGGTCTGCGAAAGCAGCTTTCGCCCCAGCTTTCCTTCCCAGGGGAAACCACTATGGGGGCTACGCAGCACCAAATTGGTGGAAAACCTATTCCCTGAGCATCCAGCCTGACCACGGCTGGTCAGTGTTATTTGCACAAGGAAAAGTCAGAAGCAGTTTGTCAGATCCTAGGCAAACCGCTTTGTTCTTTGCAAAGTACAAACAGGAACCAGGAAGACAAACTTCAAGGAAAGGGCAAAGGTGCACATACCTCAACCTGTTCACCTGGCTGGCCGTCTGGAACGACCAGTGGTACTCGACAGGAAGTGGGCTGCAGTTGGTCATCTCCAGAGAACGCACTTCTTCAGTGCCACCCAGGATGCAGCCAAACTCCAGGGTACTGGGCTGGATATTGAGATTTGGGAAGTGCACTTCCCCCCGAAGGCTGATACGCTCCTCGTGAGGATGGCCTCTGACCATGTTTATCTTCAGAACCTTCTTTTCTTTCCAGCTATGAAAATTCAGTTCATAAGCTGGGTCAAATGCAATGTAGAGATGATGGGTCTCCCCGACATCCACTGTCACAGGCTGCAAGGAGATGAACAGTAATTAATCACTCGTGGGATGATAGTCCCAAGTCTGACAGCAGGAAACAGTAAACATTCAAGGTGTGACCCCAGCGTGGGCTTCTCAGTTCACCCTCATTTCTTTACAGTGAGGATCTGTCTGCAGGCACCACACTGTGGTCTGAGACTCTCTCAGGCTCATGTTTCTGAGCTCGGCAGCAGTACAAGGGGATGGCTGCTGGAGAGCTGGGATGCTTTCCAGGAGACACCTTTACTTCATGGCTTGCCCAGACCTAGTTGCCTGCTCCCTTCTCCTCGTGCCTTAAAGCCAGGAAGGATCCTCTCAATTCAGAAAAGATTTTGATTCCTTCAGCAGCTCTGCTGATGCAGCTCAGGCCAATCCACTGCTGACACTACAGAATAAACTTCTTGACTCAAGGACTTCCCAACAGAAAGGCAGCACCACATCCCTCCTCTTCAAACCCCACTGGAGGAGTCCAGGGCTGCTCACCTGGCCAGCTGGGAGGGGCTCCTGGTTCTTATCACAGACCAGAAACGGCTGCTCCAAGTCCAGCATAAGGTCGAGTGGCAGGGAGCAGGTGTTTTTTAAAGCCAAAGGCTTGTACTGCAGAGTCAGGACATCACTCGGTTTCTACGGAAACAGAAGACAAGAAAAAACAACCTCAACTAGCCATAGACCTCCTTCTGCTTCTGCTGCTTTTCACATTTTTCAGCCCCAGAAGCGAATACATCTCTATTTACCCTTTCTATTTGTTTCTACACTTCTAGGAGATTTTTCTTTACAGCAGATGCTTTTCATGTTTAGAAACCGCAGCATCCTCTAGGGGACAGGGAAACACTCCCACATACAGATGAGGGAATAGGCCCCTGAGAGGAAGCGGCTGCTTGAACAAGATCTAAAGCAGAATGTGAATCCAGACCATTTGTCTCCAGTTTTGCCTCTCTGTTGGGCAGAACAGCACTGGATGATCTTCACTCACACAGTCATTTCTTACAACCTTATTGCCTCTAGCAGCCTCACAAAAGCAGTTCATCTGCAACATGTGTCCTGCAGCCCCTGCTACAGGGACAAGCTATCTGTGGTCTCTAAGCTATGATCAGCCTAGGCTCTTCCTGTCTATGCATTGTGCTGGGCTTCCTGCACGGTTTAGAGAAACCAGAGAGTTTGGGAAACTACTTCTGGATGTACTGATATCAAACAGGTGCTCTACCATTGTATGCAATAAATCAGTTTGTGTGTGTGGCATCGAGCAGAACCCAGGCAGAATCAGAGAGCTGAGAAGCTTCTAATTACATCTGAACTGCCTGTTCCAGGGATTCTGTACGTCACTGGAAGCCTGGGAACCAGAGGAGAGGCCTGAAACTACAGAAACCAAATAATGAAAAATCTCAATTTCCAAAAACTTGCAGGAGAGGGAAAGATGATGCTGGAGTTGAGATCCAGAGACTAAAGGGCACCTGCTCCGCCTCAGTGTTATCATCACTGCAGCTGCCGGATGTCTGGGGGTCCTTTGAAGCAGGTGAGGCTTGGGGAAATGCACAGAGCTATACGATATAGCTATACCATAAAGCATCCATGCCAACAGCAGAGAAGGCAAAGAGACATAGGAGATAATGGATTTTTCCTTGTCAGCCTGAGGAATTCAGAGGAATCTCCATTTTCCCCAGCGTCTCTACAGCATCAGTGTTTAGACATCACCGGCCTTGGAGGATCCTCAAAAACCTCCCTTTACAGTGAGCAGAGAAATCATCATTTCTCTGGAAGTGGCCACGATTTCCCTTGGCGGTGCAGTTGTAACGGCGGTTTTACTTTGGGGAAGTTAAATACCAGTCTCATCTCTAAAAGCATCCTCACTCACTTTACAAAGTGCCTCAGGAAGGGTAAAGAGGGGCTTTAACACAAGCACCCACCCCCTTCAGCCATGCTGTTAAATGCCAGGATGCAATCCAGCGACTTACCTTCTCCACTCGGAAAGAGAATCGTCTGGCTGATATTTCTATAGAAGGATGAATAAACTCGCAGGTAATGATTGTTTCTATTATCTTCTCCGTCATTCTGCTTGTCCCAATGACAGCTTCACACAGCACATAATCCTGCACCTCCTGCATGCAAGAGTCACTTGTCACCAGTGGGTGCTGGCAGGGCATCCAGCAAACGCCCTGTATTGGCTCACCACCCACCACCCACCACGGGCCCTATTCCTGCCACAGAGTTATGGTCACTGCCCCATTTTCTTCCTGTGAGGCAGCTTATTTATTCTACACTCAATTGTCTGTAACACTGCACCCCAATAACCACAAAAGGCACTTGTGAGAAACTCCCTCCCTTCACATGGCTTTTGTTTTACTCCGTGCTTACCCCAGATAAACCACTTGGCACTTGTTTAATTCACTTTCTTTCTGGGCTCCTAGTCTAAGTGTAACTTATTTCTCTGCCCTTCTTTGCTGACTCAGCATGCAACACTGTTTGCCCCAAAAGAGTAGTATTTCCTTCCACCCCTATGTTGGGACCAGCACTGGGTTTTGGCAGCTGTGGAATCACAATAAAGCCTTAGCTGGCCTGATGGTGGCCAGCAAGGAAAGCAACTGGTGCTGCCACAGAAACGTGTAGCCTTAAACCAGTTTCTTGAAGGCCCCTGCTCATTTCCCCAGGCAAATATCAAGGGACTGCAGAACAAGCCCAGGGGAGGGGGTCTGATGGCTCCCCAGACTCAGCCCTCGGTGGGGACCTTACCTGCGGAATGCGGGAGAAACCCTGCAGCACCATGTCCGTAGATTCGCCTGGCTTCAGGTCCATCGCCAGCGGCTCCAGCTTAAACATGGGGGTGGTGCGTCTGGGGCTCTTGGAATCATCTTTGGCCTTGAAGCTGCTGCGGGCTGAGACGCTCTGGCCCTCCTCCTCAGGTGGGTTGTAACATTCCAGGCTCCAGAAGAGCCGATGGACATGGGGACCCCTGTTTGTTACTTTGAACCGACGAGTGCAGGGAACAAGGCTAGAAGAGAAGTCAGGATGGAAAATAGTATGGGAGTAGCTCTTTCCCTGGTCATCGGATCGCTCCCCAAAATAATCTGAGGTGTTAATAGCGTGGAGACTGTCTTCATTTCCAGCCCTTAATGTGGACCAGAAATAGTGGTCCCTATAAGCTGCCCTTCCGATATCATTATTGCAAAGAGAAATATGCTTATAATGGTAATGTAGCATTTTCCAGGAGAGGCTAACAGGACCTGGTGTTTTCCTCCAAAATGTCTGTTCTGGGGTGATTCATACTGTTGTTATATTTTGTATTAATCTGCGCCCGAAACTGTTAGTGAATCTTGGAGATCCTGTACTTGGGAATCTTGTGTGTGGGGGAATGATTTCAGGCATTTTTAAAAGCTGGCTCGGAGGCAGTTTCCGGATGATCCCAGCATGCTGGTAAAAATCGGCTGCCTGCTCCAAGAGAGGCAACCAGGGGAGCAGGGCCTCCCTGGTTTGTAGCAGCTTTGGTTTTGCACTCCTAGCCATCTGCAGACACTTCATTTTGCAATTAGAAACTGTTTCAAAGTGAACTTTGCAAACTCTGCTGGCAGCAAAAAAACCAGCACGGTCCTGGGTGGAGCACGGCAGCAGCAGAGCCCTCAAACAGCATGAGGCAGCAGCAGCGCAGACCCCACACAAACCAGCCCCGTTCCATCTGCCTCTGGAACGGCTCTGTGGGTTCCTGCCTTCCCGCTGGGGGCTGTCACCATCCTGTCTCTTTGTTCCCGGGGCCCCTGGTTGCCTGGGAGGTGCCATTCTGGAAGGGAGGGGTGTGATGCCATCTTCCCTTGGTCCCTCAGCCACACGGAGGGGCCGCCTCATCCGGGCGCCATTTTGGGAACCTCTTTGTTCTGGGGGATCCTGCGAGATCATTACTTGATCAAGTGAGGACGTAAATGTGTTAGAACTAAAGACAATTCAGTGGCAATTTAGCAACCGCTTTCCCTTTCTGTGACTTTTGAGGGTATCTAACAACTCTCAACTGGCAATCACGTTTCTAAAGGAATCTCTGCCTTCAGCGAAGGAGTCAGGGCTTTGAACACTGAAGAAGATCTTGCCTGAAGGACTACAGCAAACTGCTCCTTGCTGAGACAGGAGGAGTGGTGGGAGCGGAGAGATCTCCTACCTGAATTGGTATCCCAAGTTGAGCTCCGGGGCAAATGGTTTGTCTATGACAATTGTGGTGCCAATGCCCCAAGCCAGGAGCAAGAAGGTGGTCCAAAGGTTCTCGTCAATGAACAGCTTGATACAGTCATCAAAGAGCCCGGTGTCATTCAGGGTTGCCGTCATAGTCACAGGAACCTCACCCTTCTCGGGGATCACTCCTTCTTTGGGTTCAATGACAAAGCAGTGGGGTTTGCGAGCCTGTAAGACAAGCATAATACGCATTTATGATGGAAACCATCCACTCTGTTCTCTTGTGGGATGTAAGAATAGGAAAGACTAAAGAGGAGAGGATAACAATCATAAAGGCTTAATTTCCCTAAATATAAACTACAGTACTGGGCAACAGCAGAGCCTATACAACCTGTATTTTCCCCTCCTTTAACAGACTCACCTAATTAACCCAGTTTTGCCCAACCCAAGGGACACTTCTCATCAGGAGAGTGTTCCTTCCCCAGTCTTTCTCTGCAGTATGTGCCAAGGAAAGCTGCTTTCTCTCTCTTGGCTTCTCACAAAGGCTCAAGGCCAGAGGAAGTCATGACTGCTCAAATCCTACCCCAGAAACCACACGGCTGGAGTATACTGCTCAGAGCCTGAAGAATATCTCTGCAAAACCAGTTGAGCAGAACCCCAACACCAAACTATTCTTTCCCAAGCAGCCACCAGTGCTTCTCAACATCCCCTAAAGGACCGAAGCCCTCACTTCCCACTGATCATCAGCTGTAGAGAGGTGCCCCAGTACTCTCTGCTTTGGAAAAGTCATCTCTAAATGGTTATAGTAGGGCAGGAAAGCAGGAAAGCAGGAAGAAAATTGGATGATGTGTGCTCTGTGGGCATGGCCCACTCTTCCCAAGAACTCTCGTCATCTGGTTTCTCATGGACCTCCCTCCACAGATGGGGCCAGAGAGCTGGAAGCTGCCCAAAGGAGGGAGGAAAGGCCTTGCACCAGCACAGCTGTACAGACACGGCTCTGCAGGTCAGGGCTTGCTACGAGCATGTGGAACCCATCATTTACACACCAGGCCCACCCAGCCAAGGAGCACTGCTCCCTGAAGAGGTGGAAAGCAGAATTTCATTGTGGAGTCAGGGAAAGCTGTCCTGGAAAAATCTCCCACTTTGGGGTTATGTTTACCCCCAAACAGCTGGAAAAGCAGCAAGAGGAAAATTCACGCCCCTCCTCCTTGGCCCAGGAGGCTGAGCCTGGACTCTCCCACACGGCCTGATGCTTTATCCATGGACACAAGTCCACAGTATCAGGTTTTAACCAGCTCCACAAGTTCAACACACCCAGCATGGAGAAGAACAAACCTCAAGCCCCTCATAGATCTCCCCCTCCAGCAGGGAGCACATCCCACCCAGCCCCAGCCCCAGCCTACAGGCCCCCTTCCTGGCTGCACCAGCCCTGCTCCCCCTTCCAGGGGAGCAGCCCCAGCTCCTTCTGCCCTATGCAGCCTCCACATATTAAACAGCCTTTCTCTGCAGCTGGTCCCCAAAGATGCTCTTCAATGCCAGAGAGATCACAGGCTGTGGGGGTGCACGACCCCCACACATGTCTTTGTGTGGACAGCCCAACTGGCTTGACCCACAGAGGGTGTGAAAATCACCTCCTCACGAGCAGTTTGAGGACAGACCTTGCACCCTGCTTCCCTACTATTAACAGCAGTTTGGCACAAAGCAAATGTAGATGGAACAGGAAACCATAGGGAAATCCATGCTCTCTGAGGAGCAAAGGACCACAGGTTTCTCTTGATCTCAGAGCTCCAAAAATGTGACACGCACAGCTAAAGACCATCCATAAAATTAAGGGAGAACTTGTCAACACAATCCACACTAATTTCTGCTCCAGCATCTCTGCACCTGATTTCACTGAGAGGTGCCCAAGCTAAAACCACCCCATAGCCAGGTTCCTCTTGCTTTGCCCAGATGGAATACTGGAGTATCTTGCCTTCCCTCACACAGGGTGATGTGGAAATCTTGCATATAAAAACCAAGTCATGGCTGCTACTGACCAGTCAATTTCCCTGGAAAACAGCCCCACAGATACTTACGATCTCTATCCTGAAGTTTGTAGGGACGAGACCCTCGTTGAAGAGGGTAAAACTTTGTGTATGAGGCTGTAGTGCTGGGATCATGCCAAATTCTATCAGCCTTGGGCTTGGGTAGATATCCGCCAGCCGTCCAGAGCTGTGTAATACTGGTCTCTGTTCCAGGAAGCAAGCAAGAAAGATTAAAAAAAACCCCAAAACAAACCACAACAGGGAATGCTAAAAAAGCTTAAACTGCTCAATCCCGCTCAAGTTATTTCTTTAGGGACAGCTACCACTCTCCAGCTGGGCTTTTGGGGAAAAAAACCCAAACCAAACCAAAACATATTCACCTCCAAATTAAAAAGGATTAAGGTAAGAGAAATTTTCAATCTACAAATTACTGGCCCAAAGGTAAAAGCTTTGCAAGAAATCTCCAGTTAAGACCAGGCTGACAGTTAAACAACTGGTTATTCTGGTGGGGAGAAACCCTCCTCTTTAAGGTAAGCAGCCTGATAGTTAAAAGCAACTGTTTTGTTGAACTTCAGGCTCCCTGGCACAGCCTGCAACGCTTGTCCTTCCTGTTGACTGATTTACATGCAGTGCTACAACAGCCCAGGTTCAGATGTTTGATGCCATCCAGGGAATTTGGCATCATCATTTCCATATGTTTTAATGTAAGTTTAAATCCTTGCAACAACTTTTCAAACGCCAGCTTTCCTTTCTTTTACAGAAAGCTCAAGGTTCCCAGAAATCTTCTGACATCCTCTTTTGTGCTCAGAGAGATGATAAGACATTTTAAAACAGATGTTTCCAAAGTTAATAGCATTTTAAAGATTAATTAACTAAAATTATCCACGATTCCAATTTAGATGAACTACATTCTGTGTCAGACACTGAGATTACCACCTATAAGGCACGAGCTGTTTATGCCACCAGTCCCTTCTGTCCTTCTCCACACCAACCTGTGCCTGTTTTCCCTGGAAGAATCCCTGTACACTCTGCATCCTGCCAGGACGAGTTGCACAAAGGCACACATCTCCCCTTGCACTCACCAGTGGGTTTCTTTCATCCCCGAACACGCCGATAAGAACCATGGTGGTATGCTTGCCCAGTGTCTGGACTTCGACTGTAACTGGGATCTCTGCAATGCTGTAAGGCTGGACGATCCCACAGGGTTTGGGGCTGGAGTAGAACACAGGAGAATCCGCCTTGCGTTTCTGGAAGAGACAGAATCAAATGCAACTTCAGAGGGACCTTTGAAAAAACTTTAAACTCCTTAACATCCACCACAACAGCAACTCACACACATTTTTAAAAATCCCCAGGACAAAGGTAAAAGGCACAAACAAGATGCAAGAATTGTAGGCTTAGCATTCTCAGGGGGTCCTGCAAGGAGGCTGCCAGCACAGGCATTGGTGTCTGTGGATGCAGCAGCTTTTCACAACCCTCCAAGATCTCCTACAAGAAAACGCCCTGAAGAACTAGAACATAAACTGTTTCCTTAGGAGGTTAAACTGCATCTTCAAGTTTACATTCAGGTAGGATCCTGTTCTCAGCAGATCTTTAAAATGGAATAGAAACCAGCAAGATCTTATCCAAACCCTTTTTTCCCCTAATAATCTCCTCAATAGTATTTGAGAAGAGGAGGTGAATGTGATGCCAAACCTGGGGAATAAGCCCGTAGCAGCCAGGAAGGTGGGAGGGATTCACAATGAGGAACTTCCTCTCGTATGGCACCTTCAGGTGGCACTCATCGTACCACAGGATTTCAGGGAACACTCGCAGTCGAGGAACGATGCATCTGGGCAAAGAGATGGCCCCAAGGGAATTAGAGATACTGAGAGAATGGAGAACGTTTACCCTCAAAGATTGTGAAATGGAGCATAACACATTTGTCACTGTCAAACAGACATTTAACAGCCCTACAGTGATAAATTGCCTTCGAAGTCTTCCCACTCAAACGTGTCTTGTCAAGGAGGGGCAAACCGTGAGAGGCAGCACCCAGAGGTTGCCAAGTGCCCCAGGCAGAGCACTTGTCCCACAGCTGCCTCAGCCCCTCCTTTACCCAAGAAGGCTTGCAAGGACTCCTGTAACAGTCCCAGTGATCCATGACCTCTGGGGGAGGCTTCCCAACAAGGATCAGTGCTCACCAAGGCTCTAGGAACACATAGACTCTAGTGTCTCAGTAAAAATTACTCCCTTTTCTCCCATGGTGCTGTTGCCCTGCCTGAGAACTCAGCCATTTGCCCCAGCCTTGGAGGGCACGAGCTACCACCTGCCCTGTGGAGTGGGTGATCACCCCCTCCCTGTTCCTACAGCTCCCTCTGTCCTTCACTCCACAGGTCCATGCACTGTCTGTCCCCAGTTGAACTTGCTTTACAAAATGGCAGCCCAGGAACTGGCTGGATGGCTCTGCCTGGGAGAGGGAACTGCATTCCTCTTGTCATTAAACTGGTGCCCACAGAAGCATAGCAGGATGGAATTTGGCTGCAGCAAGAACAACTTTTGGGTTAAGTCTGAGAACATTAAAGCTCAAAATGGGAAGCAGAGGGAAGGAGAAAAACTAGAGCTGACCTGCCACAACAGGGGCTGTTTTCCCCTCATAAGACCTTGCCCTCCCCACTCCTGCTGTGAGCCACTTCCCCACTGTCACGCGCCCTCATTAGGAGAACCAGACCCTGACTCTCAGCAGGCTGCTCTGTGTGTCCCAGACTAATGCAAGGTGGTCACAACCCAGCACAACTCCACCTCTTGCAGGAAGAAGGAGAGGAGGCCCTTGGGAAATTTGTTCCACCTCAAGCACCAAAGACCAGGCCAATAAATTCTATCATTCCTGTTCCCTTTAGAAAAGGGCCCAGGACCATGCTGGGCTGTGAGCAGGGGTGCTTTTCACCACAGGCTGCTTTCCAAGCACTGCTGTTCTCATGTCCAGCTGGGCAGAACATGAGGTCATTAAGCAACACTTCTCCTTGAGAGCTGCAGCCAGCAAACCCTGTGCAAGGCAGTGTTCTGGGGGAAGCCAGGGAAGAGCTGGTACTTGGCCATGATGATCACCGCCGACACTCCCTCGCCAACACCCTCCAGGTCCACCAGCATTTTCCGGTAGAATTCCATCACGGTGTTGGAACACAGGGTCACCTGGCAGAAGAGAAGAGCAGTAAATTCTTCCTTCCAAAAGCTCATTACCCACGTGTGGTATCCTCCAGTTCTTGTTTCATAGTAAGGAAAGGGAGGATTTTGCCTTAATTCTTCTGCTGGTCCATGTGTAGAACACAGTCTCTGGGAGTAACAAAAGCCTTCTGGCAATACCAGATTTGTTAAACACACCTTGCTACCAGGGCACAGGTCAGCTAAACTAAAACATTACACTAAAACTCTACACACCACTGTATTCAACTTAAGGGGTCAATTTTTCATTTGACTACAATGACATAAATGCAGAGGAAACCTGATGACTTGAACAGAATGAGTTCGGCTTTACAGCAAGAAATTGAGGGCAAAGTGTGGCCCAGCAGGTGCTGGGCAGTTCATGGCTGTAGAATTTTTGGTATCCACCGGAGATCCCTGCAGTGAACACAAATCGCTCTGCTCCCCAGGACAGGAGAAATGAGACCAAGAAGAAAAGCAAACTGCTTTATATAATGACATCTCTTTAACAGCCACCTTCTGACCTCATCCTTCTTCTGTCCACTTTCAATCAAAGAAATCGCTCTCAAAAACACAAGAATGGCTTCTGTACTTGACCATATGGTATGTGATCTCAGCGCATGATTTTGGAAACAAAACAGTGCTCCTTCAGGAACATCTCGAGTAACCCAGCTAACAGAGGCCTCACGCTGGTGCAGACCTCTCACTCACACGATGCTCAAAGCTGGCATCAGAGCTAAAGCCCTCCCACACTCCAGTGAAGCTTCAGCCCTGGTGCTGGAGCATGTACGGCTGGACTCTTCCCAGAGTTACCTCAATATCCTGGTATCCCTGTGGGGGAATGGTCCCTCGGCTGGGAGTCAGTGTAAACTCCCTTGGCTCCACATAAAAATGAATTCCCTTCCTCCAGGATGGGTCAGTGTCATCGCGTATTTGATCAAAGCAATTAACAGCAGCCTGCGTGCCGTCGTCCGACATGCGGAGCTTGAACGTCAGGGACACCGGGGAGGTGTTTGTGAGGCGACAAGTCTTGGTGTAGGGAAAGCCTAGGAAAAGGACACAAATATCCATTTAGGCACCAATTATGTCATGACTCCTGGTGTCAATATCCTGGTAGGATGAAAGTGTGCTTGGAGTTTAGCTCTTTGTTATCTGAACTACAGCTCACCTCACCGAGCAGCTGCGTGAGGAATTAATCGTCACTTAGGTCCCTTGGACACTGATTTCACACTGCAGCCTTGAAAATGCCCACTCTTAGCCCTGCTGAACACTGCAAGTTTCTCTCTGATGGGGAGGAGCTCCCTCACCTGCCCCAAACCAGCACCACTTATTTCTCACTGATGAGTGTGCACCTAGACCAAGCATTTACTCTGAAAATTCAAGCTGTAAAATTCCCTGTTAAGTCTGCCAATACTCCCACCGTTTTCAAGATATATAAACAGTGAGTTGTCATTGAGAAGAAGCTACAGCAAAAGAACGTGAGGATGGAATCAGAGTGTGATGCAAAGCACTCTAACGCAGTTTCTCCCTGGAGGATCCTTAAGGCATCTCTTGGTTTGGGCCAAACAGACCTAGCACATGTGATAGCGCAGAGCCATGGTGGAGATGTCCTGCAGAGCCCGGACACCAGCCACAACCTCCTCTGCAATGGACATCTGGCTTGGCTGGCCAGCTCTGTGGGGAGGAGACTTCTCCCCAGGCCTGGTCACCAAGAGTCATTTGAACACAGATGAGGGGGAAAAAACAACTGCAGGTACAGCCCAGAGCTTCTCTGTGCCCAACAACAGGGATCACTGCCAGCTCCAGCAGTGACTCCAGCAGGAAGGCAGGAGGGGCACAAAAAGGACAAACACAGATGTCGCAACCTCAAATGAGACTGAGGTCACCACATGCAGACAACAGTTAAAAAGAAGCAAAAATACAACAGCTGCGTTCAGCTGAAGAGACCTTAGGAATGACATCAAATTAAGCAGGATGAATCTCCCATTACAGAACCATATTTCTACCCGCTGCCTTTCTTATTTCATTTGTTCAAAAGGCAGTTTAACAAGAGCCTCAGTGGTGATGTAGGGAGGAGAAGCATCATCTCAGGAAAGGCAATGCATTTTCTTAAAAAGTTAATGAACTTCATTGTTATGGGTTTAGGCTTCGTAGTGAATTTTTCCCTTGGTCTGGGAAGGGAGATAGGGGCTTTGGGGGGTTTAGGCTTCGTAGTGAATTTTTCCCGTGGTCTGGGAAGGGGGATAGGGGTTTTGGGGGGTTTTGGCTGGGAGGGTGGGCTTTTCCGTTCGGGGTTTTTTGGGAGTTGTGGCGTGATGCCGCGGGCGGCTGTGAAGTGGGACGGGAGGCTTTGCAGGGAGCGGACCTTTCCTTCCTTCCTTCCTTCCTTCCTTCCTCCCGCCCGGGGGTCGGGAAGCCCGGCCGCGGTGCTGCGGAAGGCTGCGTGCTCGGCCCCCGGGACTTCGCTGCAACTCAGCACTACGACCGACCCTGCCTGCCTTCCTCGCTTCTGCCTGCTGCTCTTTGGCAGTGCCGAGATCGCCTGCCGCCCCTGAGTTTGCAAAAGGAGCGATTTCCGTCCTTCCTTCCTTCCCTGCCGGTGCCGGCTGGGAGGGGATCACTGCCCTGCCAGAGCCCACAGCTCCTCCTGCCTGTGATCCTAACTACACCACAGGGGAAAAACGGTACTTGGCGGCTTGGAAACTTCTGAAACTGTACTGTTGTTTGTGCTGTCCTGAGAGATTCTAAAGAACTGCTGGAAGTGCACTAACTTTTAGGTACAATTTAATGAGGACAAAGTCATCGAAGCAAAAGCAAACTGTTTACTAGCTACGAGTCAGATAAGTCGGGTGAGTGTGTCTCTCCCCGAGAACCGAGCACACACACTCCCTTCTATGAAATGACTCTACTTTATACCCTTTGTACCCGGCCGGGGCGGTGCCTGTCCCCTTTCCCATTGGATGGGTGCTCGGGAACTTACATTCTCTCCCGACCGCCAACTTTTCTGTCCCCTCCC
>VZTG01005555.1:273820-291785 GCA_013397845.1 Melanocharis versteri | reverse complement strand
AGGAGAAGCTGGAACAAGGTTTCAGGTGGTGTCTGGGGTCTCATCTCTCTCAGAATGTGGGATAGCCAAACTGAAGAGAATAAACAAAGTTAGCTCAATTGGCTCCCTGTGATCCCCCCCTCAAATAAAATGAGAAAGGGATACACAGTAGGGACACACATCAGGGACAACTAGGGAGAAGGGGAACTGTCCAGGTATGGGAAGTGGGTGAAGATGAGGGCAACCCTACATCTTCACCGCTTCCAAGCAGCAGTTGTCGAATCAGTGGAGTCGACGCCTTCTTCCTCTAAAGAGGTTACTTGAGGTAGGTTGTTGGTTTCTGTAGGTGTGACATAGGGTTTTACCCATTTTGCTGGAGTACACTTCGGACTGGCCAGGGTGGACACGGCTGCATACCCTCTCCCCCAGGTCAATAGTGGGTAAGGTCCTTCAACCTTTCAGGTCTCAGGGTCCCTGATCAGCACCAGCGGTTTCTCTCTTAATTTGGATCTGGCCGAATTAGAAAAATGCTGGTGTACGGGGGAGAGCGGCTCTTCAAATGAATTATTCAAAAAATTGATAGTGAAGAGCACCTTGCAGAGTCGCTCAATGGGCGAACTTTCCTCTGCACCTCCCCACTGCTGAGCAAGGACTCTTTCTCTAAAGAGGTTACTTGAGGTAGGTTGTTGGTTTCTGTAGGTGTGACATAGGGTTTTACCCATTTTGCTGGAGTACACTTCGGACTGGCCAGGGTGGACACGGTCCACGATAGGTTGACCTATGGGAGAATGGAGTATGCCTGTGTGGTGTTGGACACCCCATGTGTCAAAGAAGTCCTTTTAAGTTTTTCGAGGTGTACGCCGGTCCATTGTCCATTTTCATGGTCTTTGGGACCCCCAAAGTGGCAAATGCTTGCATAAAATGTCTTTTCACATCCTTTGACTTTTCTCCCGCATGGGCAGAGGCGAACACCGCCCCGGGGAACGTGTCAATGGAGACATGGACATATTTGAGCCTGCCAAACTCTGCCACATGGGTGACATCTGTTTGCCAGGGTTGGCAGCTGTCTAGCTCCCTAGGATTTATGCCCATGCCCAGTAATGGCAGTTGGTAAGTCTGGCACGTAGGGCATGTGGCCACAATGGCCCGAGCCTGGTCATGGGTAAGGTGGAACATCCAGACCAAGGCTGGGACATTCTGATGGTATAGCTGATGGCTCAGCTTGGCTTGTTGGAAGGTTCCGGGCACAGTTGGTGTAAGCACCGGGGCTGCCAAAGCATCAGCTCTCCGGTCCCCTTCCACAATAGGTCCGGGAAGTTCAGTGTGCGACTGCACATACATCACATAATATGGCTGCTTTCAGTGGGACGGTAGATACACTAGCTGCGAAAGCAGCTCACACAGTTTCAGGTTGGGCAGTTCCTTAAGCAAGGCGTGTTCCGCCTTTTCCACCACCCCTGCCACATACGCCGAATCAGTTACAATATTGATTGCCTGATCGTGAAACCTCTCAAAGGCCCTGACAACAGCTGCTAACTCAGCAATCTGAGGTGATCCCTCGACCATCTCGATATCCTCTTCCCACTGGGATGTCTGAGGATCCCTCCAAGTCATGACTGACTTGTGGGATGCTCCCGAGCCATCTGTGAACACTGTCAATGCCTTTAAGGGCTTCCTGCTTTTCATAGATTGAGGAGCCAATTTAAATTTTGTATTAAATAGTTTGGGTGGCTGGTGGTGTGAGGACAGCTGTCCTGGAAAGCTGTCCAGGGCGTATTGGAGGCCCTCATTATTTTGAAGGATAAATTCCAAATCCTCTGATCGAATTGGCAAGTGTATGCATGTGAAGTCACACCCCACAAGAACACAAAGGCAAGACCTTGCCTTCCTTATCAAACTGGCCATCAGCTCCTGTGGCCCTATGATCGTCTTGGATGGCTGATGCGGCAGGAAGACCCACTCTATGATTAAGAGAGGATCTTTCGCCGCTGCATCCCATTGGTAAATGAGTCCATGAAGGTGCGGCAGCTCACTCAGGAGGATGAGATGGAATTGCAGCTCCGGGTCCATCTGGTACGCCTGTCGGGTGGAAAGTGCCTCCTGCACCTTACCTATGGCCTCCCGCATGGCAGGTGTAAGTTCGCAGGGGGAGTTGAGGCCGCCACCTCCACAGAGTAGGTTGAAGAGTGGTGCGAGGTCCTCTGTGGAGATCCCCAGCAGCAGCCAGACCCAGTTGATGCTTCCGCACAACTGTTGTAAGTCGCGGAGGGTCCAGGGATTATCCATGATGGAGTGCTGCTGGGGTATGATGGTCCTCTCCCCGATGCGAAGGCCAAGGTAGGTGTAGGGGCACTGGCGCTGGATCTTGTCTGGATGGACGTCGAAGCCGGCCCCCTGGATGGCTCACACAGTCATGGAAAGCGTCAATTGCAAAGAACGATCATCTGGAGCGCAAACTAAAATTTCATCTATATAATGTAGGATGATTTCATCTGGAGCCCTCTCCCGGATGGGGGATAGGACCTTTGCAACATACCACTGGCAGATGCTGGGGCTGTTCTTCATGCCCCGAGGCAGCACTGTCCAGTGGTATCTGCGCATGGGGGTCTGCCGGTTAACAGTCGGCACCAAAAAGGCAAATCTAGGAGCATCTGCCGGATGTAGAGGGATGTGGAAGAAGCACTCCTTGATGTCTATGACTGTGAGCTTCCACTCGCAGGGGAGCATTGTGGGCGAAGGCATCCCTTGTTGCAGGGGCCCCATGTCCTCAGTCACCTCATTGATTTTTCTGAGGTTGTGGAGGAGTCTCCACCCTCTTCGCCCAGGTTTTGGGAGGACGAAGACAGCGGAGTTCCAAGGGCTAGTAGATGGAACAGTGTGACCCTTGGCCAATTGCTCATCCACGAGGGACTCGAGGGCTTTTAATTTTTCATCTGGAAGTGGCCATTGGTCCACCCACACCGGTGTATCTGTGTGCCAATTTAATCGTGGGTGGTCACCCTCTAGAGTGGCTAGCCCAATGGTGTTCTGGGCTCATGGAATCTCCACCCTAGTCCCCCACTGGGACAAAGTGTCCCTGCCCCACAAGGTGAGCCCTGCACAGTAACAAATGGCCGAACGGTGGCCCAATTTCCGCCCAGTCCCTTGATTAAAATGTTTTCAGCACTCTCCAAAGCAACCGCTATCCCTCCAATTCCAGAGACAGTCCCGGCCACTGGTTTAAGTCCCCAGCACTAGGCCAGTCCCTACGGGAGATGACAGTGACATCGGCCCCAGTGTCTACCATGCCTGGTAGAGGGACTACCTTATCCCCATGGCACAGAGTGCAAGTCAACGCTGGTTTGTTGGGTCCCATCACCTCTGTCCAGAAGGCCTGTGGTTACTGGCTTGGCTCCGGATGGCGCTCCAGGATGACTGCTCCCTATGCTATGACGGTGTCCTTGAAAAGAAAGAGGGGAGCATGGGTGACTTGGGCCAGGAATAGCAGGCCTCTGTTCTCACCAGACCTTTGCATGGAGGGGAGGACCTGTATTCCTGGCGGGCTACCAGTGGCAAGTGCATAGGTGTAGATCATAGAGCGCAGCGGTAGTGAAGAATCACATTCGGCCGGAACCAGGAAGGTCCCCAAGTTCTTGAAATGCTTTGAAGCTGCCAGCCGAATGGGCGCGGTCCTTCCTGGCGTCTCGGCATTGCTGTCCGCCGCGGTCACTGCTTTGCCGCTATTAATGTCCAGTCCAGTAAATTGTGTCACATTTGGTGAGGTCAAGTCTGAGAGTGCAGAAGCTAGATTTTTGTCCCCACATGGTACCGCTCTGCGCTTCGTCTTTAGTTTCCCTGGTAGTACTGGGAGTTCTGGTGGTCCTGGGCGGCGGTTCCTGAAACAGGAGGTTCGGGAACAGATGTTAACGGGGCAGGTGCCTTGCAATCCTTTGCCCAATGTCCCCACCTCCCGCAGCGGAAGCACTATGCATTAGGGGAAAAGGGATCGGGAAGAAGAAAGGGAGAACTGCGCTCACCAACTGAATAAACTGGGGGACGAACTGAGGAAGCGGGTGAGGAAAAAGGGTTTAGGGAAGGACTCAGATTGGTCTGATCAGGACCAGCCTGAGAGGGGCAGGGGAGAGCCCAAGGAGACGTAGGCAGCCCCGTGTCGGATTTTGACAGGTTACTGCTCCTGGGCTATCTCCAGGTCGGGAAGAGGGGTTAGGAACACGGGGGGAAGGAGAAGGAGAACTGGGAGCAGAACCAGGGGTAGAACTGGGGACCTGGGACTCCTCAAGTGCTTCTAAAATCACCCTGCACAGTGGGACAAATTTCGGATAAGTCCTGTCGCCCGAAACGCAGCATTCAGTCAGTCTGCGTCCCACTATCCGCCAGAATTCCAGATTATTTACGTTTCTGATGGTGGTGCGGGGGAAATGATAAAAAATACAGTGAAGGAATCACTTGAGGAGCCCTCGGTAATATTTAATGTTTTTAACAGAAAGGGTAATTTTAACTTGGAGATAAGCCTCCCGTTGGGTCTGGGTAAGTTTATTACCCATGACCCACACTCTACCCACCCCGGGTTAAAACGAAGAACGAAAGAAAAACGGCTGGGTCTGCCCACCCCTGTTCTCAGCCGGGGCTCACCCCCCAATTCCTGGCTGGGGAAGGACCAAATGAACACCCCAAGGGCAACAACCACTTACCCTTGGGGCGGGGCATCACCAGAACTGAAGCGCAGGGGGAGTCCTCCCTCCTTGGCAGCTGATCCACGGGGTCCAACAGAGTCCTCCGGTGGGTTGCCGGCTGCACCTCTGGGGAGCTACATGCGGGGCTAGCGGAGCTCAACCGCAGAGGGGGAGCAGCGCTGAAACAAAACACCCGGTCCACGACCGGGGTCGCTGTCCAGTCCACAAGCGCACAGCCACGGGGGATCACGGTGTTCCAGGCCCCACACTGGGCGTCAGCTGACGCTGCCCTCCGACCGCCCGAAGGCTAGCTCAGGGCCAGAGGCAAACACCCTTCCCCGGCTGTGGCTGCGGTTGGTCGGTAGCTGCTCCGAGCGGGAAGGCAGGCAAGAGCTCTCGAAGGGCTCACCATGCCTGCTGGTGACGAGGGTGCAGGAGGAAGGCGAAAGAGACAGGAGGGGCTCCTCATAGGGAAAACAGGGTTTATTCAGAGGAGCAAAGGTTCAGGTGCAGTAGAGAAATGGAGGGTGAAGAGCCCAGAACAACAGTTGCAGGGGCTTTTATACCCCTGGAGGGGGAGGGAATACATACAAAATAACCAATCAAAGTACCAAAGGGGGGCTGTACATAGGTGGAGTGACAGGGGTACAACAAATGGAAACATTAAGGAGTGGGGACGTACCACAGGGAGCCAACCATATAATGAATAACGAAGAACTAGCTAGAACATAACTATAACTGGAAGAACCGGAGAGTGGGGAACAGTAACCAATAAAGGAGTGAGGATTTACATAATTCAAATCAGGGCAGAAAGGGATTATGGGGGAAACACAATTTGTCACCCTAAGGTAAAGAACAGGGAGATGTCTTGGGACCATTGCCCGAGCCTGCTCAGACGATGCAAATGCACCACAACAGACTTCAGCTCCCTCACAGAAATTCTGCAGTCTGTGCTACACAAAATGCTACCTTATCACAGTTACCACAGGCAGCTTTTCATGCCAGAAATTCTGCTTTGTGAATGAAAGTAAAGCATCAATTGCAGCGTTCACCTGGTCTTCTAAATCAATCCTGTGTTTCTTTCTTTATGCCTCTTGTGTCCAATACACTGACATATATTGGTAATTCCTCAAAAGAATGAAATTTCCTGAGTTTCTCTGCATCTTTTTTATGAGATGAAGCAGACATGCAGTCAGAAGAAAGATAGCAAACCAGAGTAACTTCTGGCTTGGTGGCTGCTAGTGAGAAACCACCTGTCCCACAGAGATTAATTTCTGTTAGGAGTCCATTTTTTATGGCATATGAAGCTCATGTCAACACATACAAATCTTGGCACCACACACAAACACCACTGAGCCCTGTGTGAGTGCAGATAGCATGGGCTTAGTACCATGTTAGACATGCAGGATGAAAGGGCATGCCGTCAGCCAAGTGACAGGATGATGTAGAAATATAATAAATAAAATCTTACTGTGTTTTTTGAGAGCTGGAAAGACTCATGGTGGTAGATGACCCCACTGCTGTTTTGGAATTGACTGAATTCTCAGCTGATGAATAAGAGCTGTTTTCAGATAGCTAGGAATAATAAAATCAAATGGATTAATTAGACCTAGTATATTTTCTGCTATTAATAGATCTTCTAGAATCCAGAGTCACTGAGGTATATAGATAAACAGACAGATACAGACATAGATAATAGATGTGGTAGTTGGCAGAACTTCCTCCAGCTGTGTACTAAGCCAGCGCCCTCAGTTAAAATACTAAAATCTCACTTTCTAAATAAACAAAATCCAAAACACCCAAAGCTGATTTGCCCACAGAACCCTGATATCAGAAAGGTAAGACAGCCTGCAGAGAAGAAATGATTTTTCAAACACAGTCAGCATGAGTTTAACACTTCACATCATGTCAGTGATACGTCAATTCCACTGAAACTTATGTGGGAACTTTCTTGAAAATCAAGCAGTGGAATAATTAATTGCTTTAAAACAGCACTGGTTTGTTTAGTGTTTGGTTTTGGTTGTTCCGGGTGGTTGTTTTTTTTTTTTTTTTAATTTGAGCTCCAGTAAAATTATTTTTCTTTTTACCTGAACACATGCTTCTTTCTTAGTCACTACAGATACTACAGGAATTTCAGGACAGGTCAGGGCTTGTGGGGGCTGTAAAGTGGCAGGTCTAATGACATTCCACAATTGACTTGGTGACAAGGATCCTTGCAAAATACAAAGACAAAATATTTAAACATATACTTTTTCTTCACATCTAATTCATACCTATATGTCTTGCCTCTTTAACTGAAAGTTTCAAAACATTTTTAAATAACATTTACTGTTGTCTACTTGCTTCATATTCTGAAAAATTGTAATCATTTCTAAAATACACAACTCTGAAGTGAAACCAAAGTGTCATCCTATCAGGATAAAAAAGTAATGTGTTATATACATAAACATTCTTATTTGTACTTTTAAAATATATTTGTATTTATATATTTAAGTACATCTTTATACTTATATTTGTTGCTTTAGATATGTCTTCTGGCAATTTCATATTTAATTCTGCATCTGCAGATGCAAAGAGGTTTCTTCACTGCCTTCTCCAGGAGCAGAGGTACTCAGTTACAAATGTGAAATTTCACTATGCAAGGTTATATTCAGTCCACTCAAAAAATAAGTAGTCAGAGCAGATGCTCTGACCAGAGTTCATAGGACATTTACTCTGTCAAACAAGTAAGTTACGAACTGCATAAAGATACCTAGCCTAACATTCAGTATGGAAAAGAGCTGTTATTTTTTTGTCTTTCATATCTCTAAAGGATGTCTTTGTGGAACTACAGTGAATAAATATTACAATGACAGTTACCTTCTCTTGTGCTTTTGATGATGTCAGGATTTCTTTGAAGAAGAGCTGAGGTCATGAATACATTATTCTTCTTTACTACAGAAAAGGAATTTAAAATTGAATAATGAGTAAACCCAAATTTTAAGCATTAATTCATGCTTCTGTAATCCCTCCCTGGTTTGGTAGTACCTGAGCAATATTCCAACATATCCATCTGAAAAAGATCTCCAAGGTAACAGTTACTGTCTCAGTTTTTACAGGTGGGCAGACGTCGGCACAGAAAGCACCAGATGTTTTCTGGCTGTGTCACAGTGTTTTGGATATTAAGATGTCGCTGGAAGCAGCAGTAAGGAGAGTAGATCCACACCAAGCCGTAGAAAGCAGAAGTGTGTCAGACTTTATTTTGATTCTAACTTTTATACAGAGATATCTACATAATAGTGATTGGACAGTGTCATCCCACCCCTCAGGGGGATTGGCTGAAGCCTTACAGCTTCAGTTAGCAAAACATAAGATTAGAAAGTGAGAAGAATGTCCCAGTTTATCTTGTTTTCCTACAGAGTTCGTGAGAACGAGAAAATTCTTAGGACTACACGTCCACATTAATCAATGTTTTAAATGCAAAATCCTTCTTCATCTTTTAAAATTAGGTGTTCCTGTTTTTTAGAAGCCATTGAAATGCCAATGCTATCTGGTCGAGTTTTAGGCCTTTTTAAGATGATTAAATGGGGCCCAAATACATAGGAATAAATAAATAAATGTAGCCTGCCCTGTTCTGCTAAGAAGGCCTTCATAACTTACTGGAACAACAGCAGTGCACTATTGATGTTTTCACTGTTTTAATAAAGATATCAAACACCAGTGAGAAGGTGATGGCAACCATGTTGTGGAAGCCTAGAAGGTAAGGGGGGTAATGTGTATGTCACCAATATCTGGAGAGCTGTGGAGCCAACCAAGGACTGCTGGTGGTAACTCACTGTGAGGAGGGGCAGGGTGTGGCTGGAGAAGGGGCCATACAGAGGTAGGGCAGCACTTTCCCAGGACAGCCGTAAGCACAACACCACTCAGCATGGCAGGAATGAGGCCAAGAAGTGGGCATGGACTGCAGGGACATCAAGGCCACCCAAGACCCCCAAAGCCTCTGACCCATTTCCAAAGAGAATGAACTGCACGTGAGAACTGATTTGTACAGAAAGAGAAAAACTTATCTCTAGGGTGGGGAAACCTTTCTATACGAAGGTACCCCCATGAAGCCAGAGTGTGTGCCCCAGGATCCTGGACATGCCTTCAGCTGGACCGATGCTGATGCTGGAACCAGGACTGGTGATCTCTTTTTCTCTCTTCCTTGCTTTCTCTCTACTCCTCTTGCATTCTCCCTTTTCCCTTTCATCTTACCCCTTCATCCAAAACCCACCTCCATGTGCTTATAATAGGATATCAGGGGTGGACCTATACCAGTTTTCATGCCAAGTGTGTAATTTATCAATAAAACATTTTAAGCTTTTGCAGAACCTCTGACTTCTGTCATTCCTTTCCACCATGACCACCTACAAATCCTGGGTGCTGCCTTCTCCTTAAGGGTGGGATGCCACACATGTACCACGTCCTGTAAAATGGCACAACTGATACACTACATACAACCACCACTTTTTAATTGCAAGAGTGTGTTCTGCTGCTATTACAATGCTGTGAACTCTTAACACTGTTTAGAAATCCTCTGTGCCCGTATCTGTCAAGAACCTGTCTGTGGTAAGAGACATAGGCTAGGATTTGAGATGACTCAATTGTTCCTGTTACTGCTAAGAGTGAGGGTATTTCCTGGGCCCCTGGTTAGGTGGAAGACAGGCTCCTAGGGTAGAAAATTATATTCCTGTAGGAACCATCACTGTTATATGGTAAGCAAACTATTCACGTAATTACTGTAATTTCATTTTGGTTTTTTAAGTATAATTTGTAACAAACTCTATAAATGCATGTTTTCAAATTATTCAAAGATTCCACCCCTGCCCCAGAGGATTCCCCAACTACAAGTGTGAAAAACTTATCTTCTATTGAACTGACAGACCTCCTTATAAAACATTCCTTTCTCCTATCTAAATACCAGACTAGTCCAACACATTTCAGCTCTGTCTTGCAGAAAAAGCATTTCTGCTCACATCTTTACTTTGGCTAGCACTTGCTTTTCTACATAAATATTTATTTTTATTTACCTGTCTGGGAGGGAGGAAAAGTAGGAAGGATGTTAAATGAAGATGATCTCCCTCTTTTCTGTGTGAGAGCTGTATCTAAAAGAATAAGAGACTAAAATTATCACTTGTTTGGAGAATAAAAAAAGACCAGTTTTAGGGTTAGCCAGGCTGATGTCACGCTTTTATTGATAGTTGAATAAATTATTATCTGCTACCTACCAACTTTCTGAAGCAGACTGTTAGGTTATGGCTATGCTGCTGATCCCAGGAGGTTATTGAGGCCAAGCAGCACAGCCTGGCTCAGGCACACAGCTAATCCTCTCTGTAACAGCTCTGTCCTGGAGACCGCCAGGTGGAGAGGTTCAGAACAGAGCCAGACAGTGACCTATCACTTAAACAGTGTGGGCAATCAAGAGGGAAAACACTCCAGCTTCCTCCTGCACTCCGCTTTATTTTTTGGTATGGGCATGCCCTAAAATTTCTAGTATATCTATCTGTGGATGCTGAAAGCTTGGTGGCAGAGAAATTTCTCAGTATCTGCCTGTGTCCGTGAGCATTCTCACTTTCTCATGGAACTAGCTGCAAAACAGCTAGCAGGCTTTTGTAAATAATTTGTCTATCCTGCACCTGTGAGATGTCTTTGGACGATGTTATTGTAAGACCAAAGTCTATTTAGGAAATGTGTATTTTCAAGATCTAGCCAATAGCCCTGGTGGGTAGACAGCTAAGATCCAACAGCTTTTCTATAACTCTGAGTTTAAAACTCTACTGTATGTAAATAAAGACAGGCTTTTCTATCAAGTCCCTCGGGAGTTCGGTTCTCTCCTTTCTCCCCGGGCCGTGTCCGTCATTGCAACATCTATCCCTTTCAGAGTAAACCAAACTTAGCTTATCTTAAGTCCTCTTTGGTACATTCAGATGTGATTGCAAAAAAATACACTGTACATATATTAATGCCTAAATTCAGAAGTACCTTTCTGGTACCATCCATATGTTAAATAAACATTGTAAAAAACAGATCAGTCCTTCTGCACAGTAGTAGCCTCAGTGATTGGTGTTCATTTCCCATGGAAACAATACACAGTCCTTAATGCACCTTCCCAGTCAGCTCTTGGCTGGACAGAAGGAAACTGGAAACTGCTTTACGTTTTAAAGAATTGCCCAGGGAACACTGATCTCTCCCAGAATCCAGGGATACAATTCCTTTCTAGACCTCGTCCTCCCTTGACTGCATGTGCAATTCAAGAAAATGATACCATATTT
The DNA here is from genome assembly GCA_013397845.1 of Melanocharis versteri. Lineage (NCBI taxonomy): Eukaryota > Metazoa > Chordata > Aves > Passeriformes > Melanocharitidae > Melanocharis > Melanocharis versteri. The sequence continues at coordinate 280,843 of VZTG01005555.1, read as the reverse complement.
ATAGATTTTTCACTACTTTATGTAGTATTATGTAAGTATGGAAAAAATAATATAATTTTAATTAAAACTGTATTCATTGGAAATTACCAGCAAGTATCAATGTTTAAGTTTTCATGACTTGCAGCATGCCTACAATGCAGAAACATTTCTTAGACAGGAGAATTTTTTTCTTTACCAGATGAGAATACAGAACTACAACAATTAAAACATGAGTGGAGGTAAATGTCATACCAGTGTTAGACTGAGAGTCAGACTTCTGGAAAGTCAAAGATGATGATCTTGCACGTTTTCTGGAACAACTAATGAAATCTAGAGAAAAAAAATATAATGTTATTGGCAGGAGGCATCAGCACAATGTTATGACAATTAAAACCTGAACACAATAAATTCTAGGAGGGACTTACAGAACAGCTTTAGGGCAGTACCTAAGAGCATGAGGGCTTTGTAATCTCAGTCAACACCTGTCACAAAACCATGGGGAGTCTTCTTTATTTCTGCTAAGTTCAGATAACCTAAAGCAAGCGCTTAGAATCAGCTCATAGCCCATGGGCTCAGAAGACGTTGAGAATGAGGAGCTACACTACAACATTACCCAAGCAAATAGAAGAAGGCAGTTAGGAATTCGTACAGCTGATGAATATGCTTGGTCAATTTTCAGGGCTTCTGGAGTTTGTCTTTCTGGTAAATATGAGAGGTAAGATGGAAGAACTCTTGAAGTAAGACAGGGATATATATATATTAGGACAGAGTAGGTGGCTCTACAACCCACAGAATCTTAGCCTGGTAACAGGATTTGCCCCTGCTCATAGAAAGAGTCCGAACACTGTTTCCACAGGCAACAGGCAGACCTATGAATAACTCAGTTATATTATGCTGTTTCAGTGAGGTCATTACCATTTTCAGCTTTGCAAACTGGGTCTTCTGCAGGCCGCTGGAAAAAAAAATAAGCATGGAAAGGTCAAGGAAAATAGAACAGTCATTTTCTAGACACAGACACAAAGTATAACAGTCCAGCATATATGCATTAAGTCTTGTTTCTGTTTTCTATTCTTCCTTGTTCTGTTTTCAGACCATTTATTACAAGTCTTAACCACGGCTAAAATCTAATACTACTGCTAGGATAATTATCTATAGAATCCCTATTTTTCAGCAATCTTTATCAATAATGAAAAAGGAAAAAAAAAAGGCTTTTTACCTTCAAAGAACGGTTCTTCTTTTCAAAAACAAATGTCGGCTGGGCAAGCACTGATTTCTCTGGAAAAGAGACAATCTTAAATAACAATCCTGTAATAGTATTTATCAACCAGAGCTTTGAAAATGCTGTGCAATAACAAACTGGATTTTATCTTTTTGTTACAAAAGAAGAAACTATAGAGATACAGTGATGTACAGCACAGTATATTTAAAAAAAAAAAAAGCTATAATCCCCAAATCTGATTGTGAGTTTTGCCTAACTAGATGCCATGGGATTTGGCCTCATATTTTTAATGTTTCTTTTTGTTTAAAAAAATAAAATGTGTTTTTAGCCTTTCCAAAAAACATCTGCCATCTTTTACCAACAAGGCTGAACTGCATCTTTGAGTAGCAGAAAAGAGCAAGGATATGTAATGTAAAATATCCCTAAAGGAAGGAAAACAAGAGAATGTGTTACACTTGGACTTTCAGCTGCATTCATGCATCCTGCTCTTTGAGCTTCAGGTAGGTGGATGTCTAGTGTCAGTTTTAATGTGTGAGTGTGATAAATAAACATATGGAGCCCTATAGAGCAAATTCTAGTCTCAGCATACCTCTGCATATCTTAGGCATAACTAAAAATATCTTGAATCTATGCTCTTTTCTTCTATAAAACATTTTTCTGCATACATTTGCCTCACATCATTTTTTATCTTGATTTAGGGTTCACTTCTACATCTCATACAACTTCTTCAGGCTGTTTACTTTGTTAGGCTTGTGACCTTCACAGCCTGTGCAACTCCAGTGGACTAAATTTGGTTGTCAGTGCAAAAAAAAAAGCAGTTTTCACCAGCACCACTAATTAATGCCACATTTATTATATTAATTAAAGGCACAATTAATGAGCAAACACAAATAGATCTTTTTTTAAAGACCACCCCATACAGGATTCATCTCATGCTAGCTTGATACATCTGTCATGTGCAGTAAATAGAAATAATCAGCTTCTGACTATGGGCATATTTTAGCTGTGTACTTTAGATGATAAATGGAAAGCTAAATGCATGTATTTCTCTCCGTGGCTGATAAGTACAGAGCATGGACTAGGGTGACTGCTGAGCTATTTGACTGGCCTCTGGCCAGAGAAATCTCACACTTGGTGCCTTGTTAGCTGACATTTGACAGAATATTCATCACATAGACAACATTTTTGTAACACTCTTTTCCTCTGTTACCTCTTCAGCAAAAACATCCAAGTGAAAATATGTGGGTAGATATTTTTATCTAGAATTGCACACCTATCTGTGACCAAACAACTCGAGCTTTGGTATCAATTACTCAAAGATTTAATAAAGCAAACATCAACCCGTCATGGAGGAGTTAAGATTACTGCACAAAAATGTATTTAACTATCAAGGAAAAAGTAAACATTGTTAAAAAAAATGCTTCATGTATTTAAACAGGGGCAAGAAGCATGAAACTGTTACTCAAACCCAGGGATATACAGACACAGGAGTAATAACTAATACAGTTTTGCTGTTATTAAGTTAATTTTATATTTACTTAGGCATTATATGTGTGCAAAGTTCAGGATTTAGCAAATTTAGCATGCTTTGCAATGAAAGCCTCATTCTTCCTTAATAGAAAATGCAGAAAAAAGTTCACATTGTTCCACTGAAAGAAAGATAACTCTCTGTCATTGAAAGCTGAGAAAAAATTCCATGATCTGGTTGCAGCTAGGGGGTCAATGGCATGACATGAGATGAAGCAATTCCACTTCTATTCACTAGAGGGGAGTGGTACACATAAACAATAGTATTTCACTTAAATATGATTTTTTGAAGAGAATAGGCTTTTTTCTGCCCCCTTAAAAACAAATAAACAAACAAAACTGGCATTCTTATTGAATGAAGGAAGAATACAAAAAGTAAAGCGTAACTGTAGAAACCTTCATATTCTTTTCAGTAATCCTCAAGCTCAAAAGTCTGCACTATTTTTAAAGGTACATTTTCTACTCCAAAGAACGGAATTAGCAAAGAGTGAACTGCTGTGACAAAGGAATTGACTTTCTGTAATGGAGTTAACTTTTTCTAGAGCTAAAAGGCTGTAGGGGATTTGAGGAGATTCAGAAAGCCCACTCACTACGTCTGAAACAGCAAGAAGATTCCAATCATATTTTAAAACCCAGAAGCTCCCAAAGAATAAAATCATAACTGCTTCATTACCAACAGAAACACGTGAAGCTACAGTATAATGGCAGCCCTCAAAGATAAATATGCATATTTTAATATTGCGGTAAATATAAAGAATATATCCCACCTGCTGCTCTTGAGACAAAGAGCTGCCTGTAGATTTAGTCAGAGGTTACTGAGCTATTTATAGTTTTTACAGTTCTATAATGCTCCTACTCAAATCAAGAAAACCTTTTTGTAATTTTCTGAAGAGCACTCCAGAAAGCTCATCAGTAAGCTCTTCACTCCTCAATCAGGCTGTTCATAACAGGGTTTAAAAAATGTATTTGTGTTAACTATATATGTATCCTAAGCATAAATTTCCATTTACATTTTCAGCTTCTCAGATATTCAGGCACAACATATCTGCAGCTGATCTCCACAGAAAAAGACACCCAGAACTTCTGGCTGTAACACAAGGCCATCAAGGAGTTACCACAGCTGTGCTGACGTGATAATTTTAACACCAGTCAGAACCTCTGCATGTCTCCCCTTCATTTTCTGCACTAAGTCTGCTGCTGCCAGGGTGGCTGTGCTGGGCAAAAGAGAAGTGCTCCTGCACCCTCTGCACCCAGCCACGCAGTGCCAGACTCTGTCCCAGGAACAGGCAGCAGCAGCCAAGGCCAGGCGCAGGCAGATGCAGACAGAGCGATGGGAACGGGTGGGCTGGAGCCATTCCCCCTCATCATCAGCACCAGGACGCAGACACACACGGGCTGGCTAGTGCCTGGTTCAGACTGGGCCACTCCGGTCCTCGGCAGCTTGGCACTTGTGGATAAAAGAGGCTGTTGGAAAAGTTACCAGAAAATAATGCCAAATGAGCTGCCTCTGGCTGCAAGGACTGGAATAATCCACCAGCCTCAGCCAAGAGTCCAGACACACAACCTGTCTGTCTGCACATGAATAATCACCACAGAATAGGCTCTCTTTCCCTTGCTACAGTTCCCCTGAAGCTGTGGAATCAGAAATGTGTTGGCCTAATGTTTGCTGCATTCAAACATGGAAATAGGCCCTTGCCTGGAAGATGCATTAGAAACGTCCAATTTCTTTGTCTGAGATCTCACCTGGATGGTCTCCTGGCTCCAGCCTCCTGTCCTGCACAGAAGCACTATCAAATGTGCTCATACCTGAGCTACCTGACATGGAAGGCACCCAGGTTACAGGATGGAAACTACATTCCCTTTGAAAGAGCATTTTGGGAAAAGTAAATGCTGGCTGATGCCTTAAGAGCGCTAGCCAGAATAACATACAAGAAATAACGTAAAATTGCTTTCATCAGATTTGCTTGTATCCCAAAAGCCAGCATTGCCCATAAGATGTAAGGGTCCCTCTGTCTTTGCTGTGGCATTCCACTCTCCACTTCCATTGCTATCGCTTTTTCTAAAGCTATTGAGACTTCACAAAATACATACATTAAAAAATAAGTGGGACACTGATGGTTCTGAAAATGTTAGAGTTATTGTTAATATTGTTCCATCTTGCTCCAAACACATATAAATGATCCTTAATCTTTGAGGGCTAAGAACACAGTGGAAAGAATATAAGCCCATATCTGTTTCTAATTTTCAGGCAGTCCTATGCTTGAAATTATGCCAAAAGTGGTGACAGTACTGTGTCTCTATTCCTCTCAAAGAGATGCAAAAAGAACCTCTCAAATCTTTCAGAAGGTAAGATAGGAATTGTGGTCTCAATAAAAGTTTTTTATTTCTGATGTTTAAACAGTTAATTTTTACATTTTTAATTTAAAAAAATTAAATCTGTTGCATCTTCACCATTACCAAACTGGCCAGAAGTCTGAAAATGTTTTAATTCATATCCATAACAAAAACTTTCACATTTTTTTTATCTAAAGATGGACCAGCTGCTGGGCAAGGCTGAGCCCACCAGCAACAGTGGCAGCACCTCTGGGATAATGGATTTAAGAAGGGCAAAAAAGTACTGCACAAGGGCAATTTCATCTGTGAGAGAGGAGTGAGAATGTGAGAGAGGAACAGCTCTGCAGAGATCAAGGTCAGTGGAGGAGGAGGGAGACAAGGTGATGGGTGAGGCAGCTGTGCCCCTGCAGCCCTTGGAGTTCCACAGGGGAGCAGAAATCCACCTGCAGCCCCTGGAGGACCCCGCACTGGAGCAGGGAGATGTCCAAAGGAGGCTGTGACCCCATGGGAAGCCCGTGCTGGAGCAGGCTCCTGGCAGGATCTGTGGCCTGTGGAGAGAGGAGCCCACCCCGGAGCAGGTTTGCTGGCAGGACTTGTGACCCCACTGGGGACCCACATTGGATGAATTCATGGATAACAACAGCTTGTGGAAGGGACTCAAGTCGTAGAAGTTCATGGAGGACTGTCCCCTGTGGGAATGACCCTGTGCTGGAGCCGGGGAAGAGTGTGAGGAGTCCTCCCCGTGAGGAGGAAGGAGTGGCAGAGACATCGTGTGATGAACTGACCACAGCCCCGATTTCCCACGCCCCTGCTCTGCTCAGTCTGAGCAGGTACAGAAAGGAGGGAGTGAACTTAAGGCTGTGAAGAAGGGAGAAGTGGGTGGGAAGAGGGTTTTTTTTTAAGAACTGGGTTTAGTTCTCACTAGCATACTTTAATTTGGTCGGTATTAAACTAAATTGGTTTCCCCAAATCAAAACTCTTTTGCCTGTGATGATAATTGCTGAGTGTTCTCTCCCTGCCATCGCAACACATGAGCCTTCCGTAATTTTCTCTCCCCTGTTCAGCTGAGGAGGGAAGTGAAAGAGTGGTTTTGATAGGCACTATCATCCAGCCAGGGTCAACATACCACAACATTAAATAACTAACACAAACAAAAAGGAGAAAAAACCTGTACAAAACCAAAACCAAACAGAAACCCCTTCTTAAGCAGAAATATTTTTTCTCAAAAGAATATGATACTTGAAAATCATATAATGTCCTCACTGACTGACAAAAACTTTAACTGCATCCAGCTTTCCTTTACAACATCCTAGTAAGCGCTGCACAACACACAAAGACTACATGAAAATTTATAATCAGCTCATAATTTTATCCTATCAAACAATAAGGCTATGACATAGAACTATTTCGTTTCTGTGCTCTGATATGCTATAGCATATTTTGGTAGCTTTGCACATTACTGCTATAATTTGCAAAAACAGAAGCAGAAACACTGCTGTATTTTGATGTTACAGCTTAGATTGTTGGTTCCCACAGAACTCTAACCAAACAAAGTCAATCAATAATAACAAATTTTGCACGTAAGACTGCCATTTTGATTGTTTCACATCTATATTAGCTCAATGAGAACATGTAATTTGGGAAGAGGTTGAGAAGAAAAGCAGATCTAATGTAACTTTGGTTGCTACATCCCCAGGAGTAGTTTTATATCACTACTACAGTAAGCAAAAAAAAAAAAACCAAAAGGAAAAACTTTGCCACTAATGAATATATACAATGTACAGCATTTACTTGAGAAAACACTAACACAAAATTTGTGGTATTTTGTGTCAATATACATGAAGAAAAAGAAAGCAACAATGGACTAGCATTTAAGTGGGAGACATGGATTGAGAAATTTACATTGATAAAAGAAATTAATAAAAGGAATTAATAAAATAAATTGATTTCAGTATGCTCGATGA
>VZTG01005555.1:26318-270867 GCA_013397845.1 Melanocharis versteri | reverse complement strand
GATGAACTGACCACAGCCCCGATTTCCCACGCCCCTGCTCTGCTCAGTCTGAGCAGGTACAGAAAGGAGGGAGTGAAGTTAAGGCTGTGAAGGAGGGAGGAGTGGGTGGGAAGAGGGTTTTTTTTTAAGAACTGGGTTTAGTTCTCACTAGCATACTTTAATTTGGTCGGTATTAAACTAAATTGGTTTCCCCAAATCAAAACTCTTTTGCCTGTGATGATAATTGCTGAGTGTTCTCTCCCTGCCATCGCAACACATGAGCCTTCCGTAATTTTCTCTCCCCTGTTCAGCTGAGGAGGGAAGTGAAAGAGTGGTTTTGATAGGCACTATCATCCAGCCAGGGTCAACATACCACAACATTAAATAACTAACACAAACAAAAAGGAGAAAAAACCTGTACAAAACCAAAACCAAACAGAAACCCCTTCTTAAGCAGAAATATTTTTTCTCAAAAGAATATGATACTTGAAAATCATATAATGTCCTCACTGACTGACAAAAACTTTAACTGCATCCAGCTTTCCTTTACAACATCCTAGTAAGCGCTGCACAACACACAAAGACTACATGAAAATTTATAATCAGCTCATAATTTTATCCTATCAAACAATAAGGCTATGACATAGAACTATTTCGTTTCTGTGCTCTGATATGCTATAGCATATTTTGGTAGCTTTGCACATTACTGCTATAATTTGCAAAAACAGAAGCAGAAACACTGCTGTATTTTGATGTTACAGCTTAGATTGTTGGTTCCCACAGAACTCTAACCAAACAAAGTCAATCAATAATAACAAATTTTGCACGTAAGACTGCCATTTTGATTGTTTCACATCTATATTAGCTCAATGAGAACATGTAATTTGGGAAGAGGTTGAGAAGAAAAGCAGATCTAATGTAACTTTGGTTGCTACATCCCCAGGAGTAGTTTTATATCACTACTACAGTAAGCAAAAAAAAAAAAACCATAAGGAAAAACTTTGCCACTAATGAATATATACAATGTACAGCTATTACTTGAGAAAACACTAACACAAAATTTGTGGTATTTTGTGTCAATATACATGAAGAAAAAGAAAGCAACAATGGACTAGCATTTAAGTGGGAGACATGGATTGAGAAATTTACATTGATAAAAGAAATTAATAAAAGGAATTAATAAAATAAATTGATTTCAGTATGCTCGATGATGATCCGTACATTAGCGCCTTCAAGGAGCACCAGAGTTAAACTATGTAATAATATGACCAATTTTTATTCAAAATGCTGAAAAAACATAGAAAACTACCAATATTTTAGACAGCAAAACTGCAACAGGCAGAAGAGAAATACATATAGTGAAAACAAGAAATAAGATAAATTAACAAAATATTTTTCTCTCTAAGCTTGGACTCATGTTTAAATATTGTTTCTGGCTTTTGATAGAAAAAGACATCTGTCAGTATTTTCAGTTATGGACCGTTTTCATCTAAAATAATGTGGAAAATAACAAAAACCTTCTGGATTCTGTCAAGAAGAAATCAAGAACAGGATTTGCCAAACCTGCAATAGAACCACAGTTTCTGGTTTAAAAATACTCACTGAAGTTCACAACAAAAAATAGAGTCAGTTCACAGCCAAGAGTAAGTGCCACAACACTGCCAGCCAACATCTTGGGTGCCTCAGTGGGCTCACTACATAAGCCAGGCTTTCCTCTGCCAAAACTTAAATAAGACAGATGACATGAGGCAAAATGGGGGTGTCCCAGAACAGTACTTCATTCAATACTTTCTAAGACAACTGTCTTAAAAAATAAGATCAGTTTTAATGCCAAGTTGGGGATTTTTCAAGCAAACTTACATATTTTTCTTTTTCTAGAGGCATTGTAATACAAGATTGATTAGTTCATTTGCATTTCTATCCATTATATGTACATAATGGGTTTTATTTAATCTGTAAACACTCAAAACAAAATGAGAAAATAGGGTCATAAATCAAAGGAAGTTCTAATCTGGGCAAATCTCCAATGCTAATCAGAAGAGTTTTCCATACACAAAGGTATCAGAGATGCTGTTGCTATACACCAACATGCAGGTCCAGCATCCTAGTCATAATTCCAGACTTGAATGCTAATGGAATTTTTTCTTTTATAATACTCTTCTGAATGTCAGTGAATCAATAAATTTGAAACATTTTCTCATGAATCCTGATTTTCCAAATATGTTCAGTAGAAATTGTTCTAGATAGTTTGTCCAAAACCATGCTGAAGTGTTTTACGTGAAAAAATATTTTCAGTATTGTTAAAATAAAGTACTTCAAACATATTGAGATGGAATCTTTGACAAAGTTTTTTTATTATTTGAAAAAAAAGGAACCACCCATTGTTGCAAATTTTATTTCTAGAGAACTTAAACCTATATCACTGATATTTGGGCAGTGGCTGCACTTGCTGCACAAGCAACTGTACTTCAGTGGCCCACGAAGAGACTGCTGCTCACAGCACTGTGTTCTTACAGACACCCTGTACTAAATATGAAGTGCACATCGCTTACCTTGGGTTCAGACAGCATCCTGTAAATACAGTTTGGGGAACCAATAAATAATTTCACACTTCCCTGCTTGGATCAGCAGAGAGTACATCATCAAAGAAGGGAGTTTCTGTTTCATGGCACTCAGAAAGAAGAAAGTTCATCTAATTGGCTATTGCGAAATAAAACTTCTGAAGGAATTTTTCCTAGGACAGCTTTACTGCATTGTTGGGACTCCAATATTGCACACTCTTTGTTATACAAATAGTTCATAACCCACATAAATAATTTCTCTGTCATTAGTGACACCAGTTATTGAGAGCAAGGATTCTTTATGTGGGCACAGTCCTGCATAATCAGACTCTTAACACTTTAAGACATGTTCACCCTCTCTTAAGTCACTCTTCTCAATGCTACAGATTCTAAATACAGATATGGATCAGGGTGGAAAGGGTTCTTCTATCCAAAAATTTCCATCTAATACTCCTAGCTCCCACTGCGGTTTATAGCATGCCACATGAGAGACGAGATTTAAAATTTAACACACTTCTCTTCAGCCATGGAATCTCAGCTGCCAGCCTGTGGAAGTCTTTATAAACACAGCATATGTCACACCCACTCACCTCTGTAGAGCAGAGTCCTCATCTTTATATGGGCATAACACAAACAGGCATTAAAATAGCAATAAAAATCACCCTGTCTCAGCAATACTATAACATAATTGCTGAGAGAAATGTAACCCAGTTGGCTTTATTTCAAACATTAGAGTGAAGAAAATATTTTTGAGAGTCTTATCACTGGAGTGTAATTCTAGCAGTGGTACAACACCAGAAGTAACTGAGTCACTAGACCAGCAGGACTGTGCCAAAAAGCGTAACCAAAAATTATTTTAGAAACACTGAAACTTCACACATCCCAGTGCTCAGAATTTTTAATCTATTGTAAAAGCCTGTAAAATACCCAATGCAAGGGCAATAAAATTCAATTTAAATTTCATAAATCCCTACGAGGTAGCACAGAAGTAACCTTCAGGGGGTTTGAGCAGAAATTGAACTATACAGGTAATAAGGTCATGATCCAACAACACTCACACATCCTTCAATTTCAGTGACTAAATCAGACTGTGTGCTCAGTATTAAGCACAAACTGAAGGGCTGGTCAACAGATAAATGAGCCCAGCTGCTCTAAAATGTATCAGTCATAACATCAGGCTTAGACCTTGAAAGTCCTCTTGGTAATTTAGGTTCATTCATCAACCCCTGTGGTAAAAAATGGTTGGTGGCACCACCTGCAGAAAGTCCTTAATATTAACACTTGTTTCGTTATGCATCCTTATCAGTTTTTAATGATACTGATAAATCACTCTTAATTCATGGCTCTCCTCACTACCTAAATAAGGGATTTTGCTGTCCGCCTCTGTAGTCAGGCATCTATCTGAGGAGCTGGAGCAGGACAGTTTTGCTCTCAAGATGCAGGGCACGTCAGGGCATGAATGTCCAGGAAAACAAGTGCTGCTTCCAGGTATGGCCAGGAATGCAAGTGCTATTCCCACCCATTGCCAGGCCCAGCATTTAGGAAAGCTGCAGAAAGCTCAAATGACAGGGGAGCTGACACTGTCAGAAACATAGAGAGGCCGCATACACGCACCTGGTAGCGTCCTTTCCTCAAGTAAAATACAAATTGGAGATTTCCGACAGATTACCAGTAAAAACAATGCAATAAAACAGCACAGCCAGCCAAGCTCTCGTTGTGCATTACACACAACACTGCTACCAACCAGGCACATTCTTTGTGTTTATCCCATTCCCCCAAAAAACCCGGGGGAACACAAGAGACACGCAAAAGACAATAGCTAACAAAACCTACCTGTAAGGCGTTCCTCCTTTTGATCCACGATGCTGCCACGGGAGCCTCGGCAGGGCCTGGGCATGGTGTGTGCTTGCAGGTGAGCAGCTTGGTGCAGAGCCCAGGGAGCACCGGGCCAGTCTCTTCTTCTGGGGAGGCCGGGCACCTTCGCACCTTGCCGGGGTCTGTCACAGCCAGCACGGGAGCATCGCTTGCCTGCGCACAAAACGCTCCCTTCGCAAGCAGCAGCGGGCTCGTTTCTCATCCTGAGGTCAGCATAGGCACCCTTTTAAATACATCTGTCTCCCTCTACGGGTAACCATCTGTGTGACAGACGCCGTAGGTGGGTCTGGACAGCTGCCACCCTCCGAGGCAGGCAGCGGGACGCGCGGTGCGGGCGCGGCTCCCGCAGCGGGGCAGCGACGGAGCGGCNTTTGGTTTGGTTTTTTGGCTTTTTGTTTTCGAAAAGAAGCTGAAATTTAGAGCAAGGCAGCCGAACAGTGTGATCGTTCCCAGGCTGACCAGAACCAAGCGCAGCGTCAGCAAAAATAGGTGTTGCGGTCCCTCCTTCCGGACGCGCTGTGCTGCGAGTTCTGAAGCCTCGCCCGTGCCTCCCGCTGTTCTCTTAAATGGCAGCAGCCCCAAATTCTTCAAGTGAGAGAGATTTCAGGCCCTTCTATATTGCAGGCCTGGTGTCAAGCTGCCTGTCATCATAACAGTTCAAGACAAAAAGGCAGGAATTCACTCCAAGTTCATCAGAATCATATGTCTGGTCTAATCTGGTGTTTTCACACAGCCAATATCAGATGTTTCAGAGAAAAAATATGCAAGAAGTCCAAGAGCACACAGATGCTCAGTGATTTTCCCTTATTAGAGCCCCAGTGTGTGTTGGCATAACTTCTGAAGCGTACCATTTAACCCTTCTGCAGTAGAATCAGAGAAACTTTTAGGCTGGAAGTGACCTCTAAGATCAAAGTCCAACCCTTAACCCAGCACTGCCAAGTCTCCCACTAAAACATGTCCCCAAATACCACATCCACACATCTTTTAAATGCCTTCAGGGATGGTGACTCCACCAGTTCCTTTGGCAGCCTATTCCAGTGCCTGACAACCCTTTTGGTGAAGGAAATTTTCCTAATATACAATCTAAATCTCTTCTGGAGCAACTTGAGGCCATTTCCTCTTGTCCTGTTGCTTGTTACCTGGAAGAAGAGGCCGAGCTGCATCTAGCTACAACCTCCTTCTCTGGACATGCTCTAACACCTCTCGTTGTCTTGCAGTCAGAGTCCCAAAACTGAACACAGCACCTGGGGTGCAGAACCCTCAGCCCTAACTCTTAGAATTTGGTATTTTTGTGACCTCCAGTTATATGTGCCACCTCTCTATAAACCTTAATAAGTCCTTGACTTGAGGTGTGCACTTTGTCGTCACATTCCACAGTCATAGTCCTGCATGAAGTGTGTCATTTTTATTTTGCAAGTTTTCAGTTAAAGTTGAATACTGCCTTGTTCCTGTTATGTGCAACAGCCCTATTCTAGCTTGTCCAATTTTTCCTCCAATGTATTTGTTTTTCTCTTGGATTCCTCTAGTTCTTGTTTTACTTTGTCATATTGATATTGTAGGGATAGTTGTTCAAGTTTTATTTTCTGTAATTCATTTATCAGTTTAACATTCTCTTTTACCATCCATTCTCTCCATTGCCAGGCAGAGTTTAGGCACAGTGCAGGGGCCTGACAGATAATTCCCTTTCCTTTTTTACCTTTCAGTGATCCCTGCTTTTCATTTATTTTTTTATTTTATTTTTCCCCATTGTAACCAATTATCTGTTGGACAGGGATCATCAATTTCAATATGACTACTGTGTTTCCGTAAATAGGAAAAATTAAAGAAAGGATTCTGTGGTGCAACTCAGCATCACCATTCTTATATCCATGTCTTAATGCTATATTCATTTTTCTTGTCAAAGTCCTTTAAATAATAAAATCTTCAGTACACTGTGACAGCCAAGTGAGTGCACAACATCATCTGAAACTGGAAACTAGAAGTAAAAAGAAAGGCAAAATAATTTGGAAATCATAAAGCACACATAACTATTTTTTTGACATTTCAACTATGAACATGGAAGTTAACCAACAGTTAGCTTCTCCATAAGTAGTTTTTCATCACATCATGATGAAATTAATTTTGTATTAAGAGAGAGAAAAGTAAAAAGCAGAGCAGTTATCTGGATCTGCTCTTGGCTAGGTCACAAGATAAATTCCTTATTATTTCAAGCTCCAAATGGTACACAGTTCTTTGATAGGCAAAGTAACTGTGAACTATGATCAAAGTCATTACAATTTAATTATGAGTCTAACACTTTTGTGAACACTTAATTATAATAAACAAAACCAACCATTGGCAACTAGTGTTCAGACAAAATCCTGAAAATGCCTGCATGGGTCCTGCTGTCATTGGCATCTCTGGCACTCTTCCCTGCAGACCTGCTTCTGTCAACAGAACCTCCAAGGACAGCACAAGTTTTGGGAATGCCAGCTTGATGCACTCACATTACTCCTATTTATCCAAAGATAGCATCTGAGAATTCCATATTTAACATGAATAAAGTAAGCACAATACATTCATTTTAATTTACAGATACATTAATCACTCAACCAAACCCTTGATCTGAGAATTCTCCAGTTATTAAAATTTTGGAGGGAATATAATTCATATCAAACTTGGTAACAGTGCTGTTGAGGTTTAACCCAAGCCAGCAGCCAAGCCCCAAGCAGCTGCTCACTGTGTCCCCAATCCCCAGGATCAGGGAGAGAACTGGAAGGGTAAGAGCTGGAGAACTTGTGGGATAAAGAGAGTATAAATAGGGAAAGCAAAAGCAGAGGAAAACAAGGAATTCAGTCACCACTTCCCGTGGGCAGGCTGGTGTTCAGCCATCTCTGGAAGAGCAGGGTCCCATCAAATGTAACAATGACTTGGTAAGACAGACACCATCACTGCAAATGTTCCCCCCTTCTCCTTCTTCCCCCCACTTTGTATCCTGAACATGCTGTCCCATGGTCTGGAATATCCCTTTGGTCAGTTGGGGTCACCTGTCCTGGCTGTGTCTCCTCCCAGTCTCCCAGTCACCCCCAGCTTCCCTGCCAGTGTGGCAGTTCAAAAGCAGAAAACACCTTGGCTCTGTGTAAGCTCTACTCAGCAATAACAAAAACATCTCTGTATTATCAACCCTGTGTTCAGCACAAATCCAAAACATTGCCCTGTACCAGCCACTGTGAAGAAAAGTAACTGTACCCCAGCTGAAACCAGCACAAGTCATTCGCCTCCTGCATCCAGAACATCGATAAATACATTGAGCAGAACTGACCCTAGGCTTGAGCTCTGAGGAACACCACTGCTAATGGTCACCAGTCAGTGTAGTCCCATTTGAGCCCTGCCATCCAACCAGTTCTTCACCCACCACGCCCTGAACCTGCTCATCCCACTGCTGCTCAACTTGCCCAGAAGGATGCTGTGAAGGACAGTATCAAAAGCCTTACTAAAACCCAGAAAAACTGCATCCACTGCCTTCCCTTCATCCACTACACAGGTGACCTTCTTGTAGAAAGATATCAAATCAGATGAACATAAATTTCCCTCTGTGAACTCACGTTGCCTGTGCCTGATGGTTATATTGTTCTTTAAATCCCTTTCTTTGCCCTCTCTACCCCTGATATGCTCTTTTTTCATGATTTCAGGAAAATCTAAGGAGACACAACCTGTATTTCCCCCCAGCACATCCTCTGAACGTGCAGGGCAGGAGAGCAGGGCTGCTGTAACACCACACACAAGTGCACACTTAGTCCTCCCAGACTCAGGGCTGTTCCCCACTCATTTCTCCACTCTCAGCAGGTGCACACACTCCCACTGCTGGGCTTTTTTAATGAAGTATTTTTCCTTATTAAAGCATTTATTCTTTAAATAAGCCTGAGTCACAAAGCCAGATAGACAAGCTGCTCCAAAATCATTATGCCATCCATGCACTGTTGATGTAAATGTAGAACAGGCTTCCAATCTCTAGAAAACCCACACATGTTCACTGGTGGTTTCCCCAAAGACAGCTACTTTTTGAGTGACACCAGCCAATTTTTGACTCATTCTACATGAGCTCTATATTGTAGAGTATATGAATTTTTCATCAGGACATGATGCAGTACTAAACCAAAACACTTGCAAAACTTTATCTGAAAATATGTAAGGGCAATATCATTAATCCAAACACACACGTACAGAACACCTTTTACTCCAGAGCCTAATTTTATGATTAAAATTGAAATATTTGGACCTTTGTTTTAACTCACTCATGATAATTTGCAAGACAATAACACTTAATTTGATCTAGCACTTTAGAGTACATCATGAGTGAGTATTCAACAAGTCTTTCGTCACAGTAAAAACCTAGCAAAATACTTCTGACATTTCTGGATTTCAAACAAGAATCAAGAAAAGAATTGTCAACAAATACTGTAAGATATATTAAGTCCTCCAGGAAAACACATTCCTGTTTTCTGTACTCAAATCCCTGTTTCCTTAAGTTACACCTTTCTAATATTAAGCATTCAAGTAAGACATCTGAATAAAGAGTCCCATTGCTCTGCTTCTACTCTGTACCTCAGAGAGGGCGATTGCTGGGATCTGCTTCTGAGGGAGAGTAACCAGGTTCCTTGTAAACAGATCCTTTGGGGTGGATTAAAGCAAAACAGCACTGAATAACTGATACAACAATTAACAACTCAACTGAAACCGTAACTGGGAAAAAACAAAAAGGGGTGTACAGCTGTTCTGGAGAGTGTGATCACCCTAAGAGAGGAAAATTGGAAAGAGAAAAAGGGGGAAAGAGAGATAAGAGATAGAAAGGTGTCACCACCCATGGCTCCAGCCGTGTGTGGGTGATTGCAGTCTGTGGGTGTGATATGCAGCCCAGGTCTGTTGGGAGTGGGGACCCAGGTGCACATCAGAAATTCTGATTTTATAGCGCTGGTTCTCCCCATCAGTGCCCCAGAACCTCCACCAGGAGTTCTGGCCATGGACAGTCTTATTTCTGGAAGATTCTGGAAGTGTGGCGGCATTGAGAGGAGGGGGTGAGGGTGTGACTGTCTGTGTGTCTGTCTGTGCCTGGACAAAGCTCCTGAGTAAACTTCCCAAATTGTGCATGTGGCACGGTGGTGGATCGCAGTGTGGGAAAGAGACCAGCAGAGGAAAAAGCTCTACCCTGCCTCTGCAGGATCAATTTCTTGACGGCAGCTTGTCTTTTAGTTCAAAACCAGCTTATTTAAGGCAAAATTCACCTGCAAGGTGCAGCTGTTTTGCTACAGTGATTTAGTCCAGTGATCTGAGCTGCCCCTGGGCAGACACTGTCCCTCCTGACTGCAGAAGGACCGTGGACTCTCAAGGATTCCCTTCAGACAACTTCCAAGTGAGAGAGATGAATTATTTCTTCTATAGTCCATACTGAGGATACTGTCCCTCTGAACTCTCTGGAATATTTTACTACAGCTTGTGCATAAAAATAAATATTTTAAGAGCTAAAAGCTTTAAGTATTTGTAGAATCATACCTGTTTTTTATATGCATTAAAATGCTTACCACCACTTATTATAAAACACAATAGACAGGCCTTCTTCTTAGGCTTGGGGTTTTTTTAAATAATTTGGAATATCTTTGTGTTCAAATATAAGGTATAAATAATAATTTTTTGTTATTCTTTGTCTACCTTCCTTATCCAACTGATGTATTTCACAGGGTGTTATCAACAACATGGCACTGCAAAGTGTAAAATCTGATACTGTGCTGCATTGTTGCTATGACAATACTGCATGTTCTGCTGTTAGTGACACATTAAATTAGCTCCATGCAATATCCTGGCAACTTTCCAGTGTTCCTGTAATAGATATGCTAGGACATCACTGGCATTACTTAATGCTATGTACAAAAGGCTTGGTTTTAATTAGCCTGCCTCCAGTAATTACTGAAAGAAAATTGAAGAACTAGGATCTAAAACTCCTGCTGTGCTCAGCAGGACAGGATGAGAGCGTGGACTCTCTTGTTCGCTCTTCAAGAGAAGGAGAGGACTGGAAAAAGTTCTCTGTCTGCTCTATCATCTGACCTCAAGTCATGTTCACAGCCAGCTCAAAGATTTCTCTAGGTGCTAGTCCAGAGATGGAACTGAAAGAATGAAAATGAATGAAGAAGGGACATCTAGGAAAGCAGGGTAATGCTGGTTAAAACAAAAGCCAAATCAATATGCCATTAGGTCTATTGGTGCACAGAAGCTTGAGGCCTTGAAAGTTATGATGGAAACCTGCTTTTACGTAGGAGTAATTGGGGGTTTGGCCTTGCTGTTAACAAGTACTGTATTCTCTTTTGGTGTCTGAGTTTTAATACACCCCTTTTCCACTGAGTTTCCATTCTCTTCTCTGTTGGCATTGAACTCTCATTCCTCCTGGGATAGGAAATGGACTCATTACCATCAGACCTGTAATCAAATACGGAAGCACAATGAGCTACAAAACTTATATATAAATCTCATTTTTGTGTTGTAATTTATATATGCATAATATTTGAAAGATCTGTAAAATTTTGATTGTACTGCAGAGCTGCTTTCGAGTGGCACAAAATTGACTGATTAACAGGCTGCTTATGTCTAATGATGCATATTATGAGGAATGTGTCTTAAATTGAAACCATTACACTCTTTGCAGTAGATTTGCATCTTCTCTGCCAGTGGTTTGTGTTTTCCCTTCATCTACCAACACTGTTTAACATCTTTGTTAGCAGCATGAACAGTGGTGTTGAGGGCACCCTCAGCAAGTTTTCTGAGGACATCAAGCTGTGTAGCATTTGAGTAGATGCTAAAGGGCAAGAAAATTTAGTTTATTATCACAAAAAATAATGCTGGTTAATAATGGATAAAATTACGCTACTAATACAATTATGCCTTGAAAATGAATGTATTTTAAGGACAAGAATGTAGAGAGAAAGATCCCTATTGCTTCAGTTATTGGTCAGGATGAGAGCAAATGGATAAATTTGATAGAAAAATTGTTTTCTATTTCACTATTTTGTTATGTGAGAGGAGCAATTTCCCAAAAGATTCCCACCCAATAGATGGAAGACAATTACACTGTTCATATTTGTTAAAAAAGAAAAAAAAGAAAAAAAAAAAAAGGCTGGAGCCCTTTGTGCTCCTGGAGGGGTTTCCATTTGGTAACTCAGTTAACAAGAGCCATCGGCAGATTATTGTGCAGTAGAACAGACACTTTTGATTATTACTTCAGACTTCAGGCAAAAACTAGGTTTTATTATCTATTGGTTTATCTTTCAAACATTTGCAAATTAGATGAGTGAATTGTAAGAATCATTCAGTTGCTTGTGGTCCCATACTACTACATTTTTATGTGTTTTCTTTTGGTTCTTTGCAAGTGCCAAGTGACTTCCTGGAGCACAGGGTAATAATAACTGAAATTCTTTGCCTGCACTGTGCAGGAGGTCATGAAATGTTCGGAATTACCCCCTTTAGCAATAATCTCTATTAATCTGTAAATCAATGAATTGCAAAAGCTGCTTCAGCTGTTAGGACTCATTAGTGTTTTAGCACATAAAGAACAATCCCTTCTCGCTTCTTTTGCTTCTGGAGACATGCAGAGGAAATTCCTTAGTCCTTTTCTGTGTGCAAAAGTTGTATCACTATAACTATTCAAATTGCTAAAAGTAGTGTTTTTCCTCTGGTGGGGAAGGAAATCACGTTCTTCAACTTAATTCTCATTTACCTAACAACTGGGAGAGGAATAAAACCATAAGGTCCCTTTCTACTGCTGTGATTAAGTCGAACTTGGATATGATCAAACCAAAAATATATAGTGCCCTGGCCAAATCTGATGCTATGTTACAAAACCTGGGTGAAAACAAATCCTGAATTCTACAGTACAATAAAATGGCCAACTAAATGAAACAGTATTTCTCTAACAGTGTTGGCAAAACACGTCCCACTTCAAAGGTGATTAATTGGTAATTTTTTTAAAGCACAAGAATTGTCAGTCAGTAACATGAAATCAGTTAGCTAGCTGTGGTCAACATGTTTCACCGATTTTTTTTCTAGAACTTGAGGCATCTAAAGGCCAGAACCATATAAACTTTATGAAAGTCTGGGAAATACTTTTGATTTCAACAAGAGACTGTTCAAACCCTTAATAAATCCTATTAAACTTACTAAGCTCTAATTCCTTCAAGCAGGCAACCAGACAGCTTTGTGACATGAAACATGAAGTTTTATCTTTATCACTCTTTCACCTTGCTTAAATAGAGATCTACTCCTTTCAGTATAAAACACACATACACAGTGCAGTCACTGGTTTTTTATTACTTCTTGGGTCATTAGATTACCCAGGCTTATCCTGTGGACTAGATTTCCTTATATAGAATTCCTCTTACAGTGGTTTTGGAGTTTGAACCCTTTGGAGTTCATTTGAAGCTGCTACTCAGAGCAAACCTTAGGTTTTTAAAGCCTACATTAAGTAAAACTATTAAAAAAAGCCTGCCTTGTGGAATGCAAGTGTCGTATTTCACACATCTCTGATAAACACTGAGATCTCCCTCATTTGCCTCCTGTTTAGGCTCAGTTTCAAGAGTGTGCTACTGTAGTTTGTATGGTGAACAAATGGGCAGGTCCCAGTGGGAGAGAACGGAATTTCAGCCGGTGCTGTACCACGCTGGCAGGCACCAGCTGCAGGAAGGCTTCCCTTCTTGTCAGACCCTGTCATGCAGATGCCAGGGGTACTGCAGCACTGCCAGTTTTTAGGCCCAGCTCCTCTGCCTGTCCGTGAATGATTTCTCAGTGTTTGGCACAAAGAAGAAAAAGGTCACTTCCCACATCCGAAAGTGGCTGTTAGACCTTGCTGACACAGACATGGCAGGGCTGCATTTTGTTGCCCTGAACTTCCTCTTAATAAACTAACTTACTGAGCAGAGAACCTCCATCAAGCCTCCTGAAAGCTACTGTGCTGATATAATCTCCCTGTAAGTGAGTTTGTTTTGGTTTTGTTTTCAGTGTCAATATCTTTATATTACTTTACCTTTGTGTGTACATGTACATTGTTGATCAAGTAACTAACTACTTTTTTAGAGTAAACAAGAGCTAAAGGAAGCATTTCTGCATGAATAGGTTTCTATTTGATAGCTATGATACAGTATATTAAAATTACTATAATTGATGTTGCTACTGTGGAAACTATTATCTTCCTATCAGATGAGTTTTTCATCATTAGACAAATACAAACAGGAACTAAGCTACAAATGCTGTATTTTTATTATCCCTTATTACAATAAAATCAAAGCACCAAGCAGGCTAATACACAAAGTAAGGTCTGAAATCAAAAGCTATTGCTCAAGGTTAGAGTCAAAAGCCTGATTTGAGTCACTGGGACTATGGCAGATGTGGGGATTGAGAGACTGGGCTTTTGTGTAAGGGATCAGCAAGTGAAAAGAAAATCACAGAGAAGGAAAAGCCCTTATATTCTTTTAAGAGAAAACTAGACAGAACAAATCGAGAGGTAAACTCAAGTAGTTTTGTGTCTCCTAATCACAGATGCTTTGTCAGTTTCCTCTTTAATTACGTAGAGATTATCATAACAAGAATAGTGGATAATGATAGATTTCACTCTAATCCAGAGGCTTCATTCTTTAATAGTGGTCACGAGTTCTTCAGTATGATTGGACATAAATTGCCAGGGAAATGAAAATTATGAAACTCACAGCTCCTGAGGTTAAGTAATAAAAGTTAAAAGGCAGCATTGTAAAATACATTATTGTGGGTTTTTCCCCAGGAAACATAATGACAGATATCTCCCTTTGTGTCTTTCCTGTAAAATAGAATTTGTTTCCATAGTCTTAAAATATAAGTAGCTAAATGAAGTTTGAGATACTTTACATGTGTAAAACTAGTGAGAAGTGAGAGCTAGCCGGTGTTATATGCTATTGCACAACTCCATTAACCCATTCAACAAACCAGTTTACTGTTCAACATATGTCCTGAGAATAACTACATCTGTGTATAATAGCTGAGTGTTCCTTCACCAAGCCCCAGCTCAGATAACAGCTGCTTATCCTGAAACTGCACAATAAAAACACTAAAACTGAGAAAAAACATTATTAATGCAATGAACAAAGAGAATTTGGAACACTGCCACAAGAGAAACTTTTTGCAAGACAGTAATAAGTATGTAAAAATACTATATATAGGAATAGCAATTATATAGAGTGTCATAAATGAGTAAGGGATGAGTTCTTATGACCTGATGCATAAACCACCAATGCATTTGTAAGAGGTGGGAAGAAATACCCAGTTGAGGTATTATGAGATTGTACATTCCTCTGAAGTTCACTCAGGCTACTTTCATGGACAGAATGACAAACCATTTATCTCACATGTGTCTAAAAATAACAGTCTTAAAGCAGGATCTGTCTTTTTTAAAGTCCTGCATTTAGATTTGTGTGAAACCTTTTGTGAAACATTGGATTCTTTTGATTTGGAAAGCTGTGTCACTTCCCTACATGTTAAGAACAGTAATATATTGGTCACATTATGTCTTTTCTCAAAGAAACTGTTTCTGCTTCCTATCAAAACATAAGTTTTCTGATTCTGTGATTTTGTTAATACTTATTTCCTGACTTCATCTATCAGGTGACTTTTGCTAAAAGAGCATACTCTGATAATAGTTAGGTAAAAAGATTAAATAACAAGGTAGATTGGGAGGTGATGGAGGAAGCCAAACAAGCAAGGAAATCATCTGCGTGAACATTCCTCCTCAAAAGTGGTTCACACATAAGGGAAGGGGCAAAGGAAGAAGGTGCTGAAATAAATAGATTTGGAAGAAGAAGAAAACCAGCCATTCAAGACATAACAAGTTAATGAAAACTAGAGGCTTGCAAGGCAAAGGATCCAGGTCAAGGGCAGGGATAGAAATCCGGCTATTAGGGACCCCTTCTACTTTGCTACACTGTAAACAGCGCCCCAGAATGTAAAAGCCCTGAATTAGTACTCTGTCAACTGGCAAGGTTTGCACAGAAGTGAGTGGGACTTTATGATTTCCAAAGGTTTATCTGGCAGTCATACCTAGCCCTTTGAAAAGAGTACATAGAGAACCCTAATAAGGACACGGGCAAGTACTTGCTTCACCTCCCTAGTTCAAATAAATCATACCCTTTTACTATGTCTCTTTAGCTGTGCATCTTCTTCCTCTTTGCAACTCTGGTTCCTCACTGGCACTAGGATATGAACTCGTTCTTGCCTGGGTCCTTCTCTGACGTTTTTCACGTCTCCTCTGAGGCAGAAGTAGACCTGTACTCGGAACTCAAAGGCTTACTGCTTCGAAGGAAGTTATCTTGACTATCAATTTCACATCCGGACACAAGATTACAAACTCAAGTTATATAAAGATCTCGATCTATAGCGTTGCTCCTGCTCTAGGTATGTGCTCTCTGTTCACAGATACATTATGGAAAAGCCACAGCCGTCGGTCTGGGAGACTGTTCAGATCCAGTGCCGCATACACTCTGCAGCCGCGAGGTGTACAAGGGTGAGCCCATGAAGTTACTCATCTGCAGCAGACTAAAGTTAGCAGGGCGATGAATTCTAAGAAAAACACTGATTTGGTATCTTCCAGTCTGTCATATTATTAGTCAAAAGATGGCCAACACCTGAAGGCAGTCCAAGGGAATGCTGACCAAAGGCAACATGTGCAAAGTCACAGGTATTGAAGCAGAACTAGCTATATGATGGAAAGGACAATGGCTTGTAGTACTTATAGGCATGGAATCCTTCCAGACACCTTCTTCAGGATATTAAAAACCCTAATTATATTTACATTCCAGTTGGCTGTTAGACACTTGTATTCCAGAAGTATTCTTTTCACTATTCTTTACACATCATTATTGACTATCTTTTTAACATCAGAATTTGTGTTTAGGATTTCCTGAATAGAAGAAAAACAGATAACTGCTCTTACTGTTTCAGGAATCTTCATAACCTTCTGACAGTCGGTGCAAAATTCAGCTTCTTGGCTTTGTGAAGCTTTTGTGAGAGTGTCTACATGGAATGTTAGAGTATGTTGCCAGTACATTCCAGTGAGATGGCAACAACAGCAAAGGTCTATGATACAGCTGAAGTGTTTTTTGTCACACAAACGTGCTGGCTTAGAATTTGCTGTAGTGTCAGTTGTGTCAGTTCATTCAGGTGGAACCTGTATCTATAGCTATGTTCCTTTCTCATCACTGTTAATGGTAAAAAAATCTTTCCATAGCTAGAGAAGCATTTCATGTCAAATGCATTTTCATTCAAAATTGCCTCCTTCTTTCATGCTGTAATCTCATCAATCACTATCTTCTTTCCATTGAAAATGAGTTGCTTATAAATAGAAATGATACCATTTTTGTCCTAACACAAGTAACTGAACAGTCAAGAACACAAGAAAATGTAAAAAGAAATGGCAGCTTCACAGACAGAAAATAAAGTAGCATAGCCTGTTTCTTTTTTCTGAGTCGTGTGAGGCAGGGTATTCAAATTGTCAGTATTTTCAAATCTCACTGCCAAAACCAAAATGGTCTCTTCAAATACTCAAGTTTTAAAAAGTGTATTCAGGATCCTTCCCCTCTGAGCTTTCTCTGGTTTCAGTTTTAAAGAAATTTGCACGCCTCTGTAGATCAAAAGGGGAAGAGTAAGTCTGGAAAAGTGGTCTTGATTTATGGTGTGATGGGATTGTATTGCAGCCTTCCAGAAGGATTCTGTCCTTGTTTCTGAAAGGTCAGGAAAGATCTATTTTCATTTTGTGTAGTATTGTGCATTTTGTTTTATTTATTTATTGAATTAAAATTTTCAAACTGTATTCACATGGATGTTTTTAATGGTATCCAGGAGAGCTCCCTGTTGTCTACAAGGGATTTCTTAGTTCTTCAGTAAAATATTAAAAGAATCAGAATTCATTATTCTTGCAGTTTTAGCAAAAAAACTTACCACTGGTGACTAATAAATATTTCATGTTTGTAAATCTGCCTGGAACAAGACTTTTCTTATTTCTATTGTATCGAAAAGACCTACTATTACTTCTCTCCCTGTAGGAATGTTTAAGGGATTTAAACCCCTTTGGCATCCATTAGGTGATGAGTACTTAACTTGGTTAGGCTCCTTTGAAATCCTAGCCTTACATTCTGAAAAGCTGACTAAAACTGCTCTTTGCAGAAATAATTAACCATCTAGTGCCCAGCCTTGGAATTTACAGTGCGTTGATACAAAAAAGCCGAAGGAGACCCAAGATGAAAAGGTATTTATTGGTCATTAAACCCCTAAGCTTAATGAGTGTTATTCTTCTCAGGAGTTCTGTAGTGTGAAATACAGACACACTTGCTTGATTCAGAATAACTTGGCTTGTATTTCACTTTTAGGATTTGGAAATGAGATTATGCTTGTCCCATTGAAGGATATACAAGTATGAGACATCTTTCCTCTTGAATTTTTTAAGCAATTCATAGTGTGCATTTCTTCTGTTCATTTTAATGTAAATAAAATCTCTGTAAATAAAATATCATTAAATAAAATCTAAAGAAAATAAAAACTGTATTTCCTGAAGCTTTCGTCCTAAATCAAAATTTATTAGCTAATCAAAGGACATGATCTTCTGTCAAAAGTCCAGCAGATTTGTTTTGGGAGTTTACCTCAGAGAAGACAAAAGATAAATTAAAGCTGGGCAGAAACTTCATAGATTTGCAAAGGATTTGTTTTCCTAGACAACAGACTGTAGACCCAGTTAAAAAAAAAAAACAAACCAACAACCCGAAAACCAAGAAGACACATAGGAGGCTAAATATGTAGAAATACACTTCTTAAAAGTCTCAAAGATCCTGAGCTGAATGTGGTTTATATCTCTATTAGATTTGTATTAGATCACTTCCAAGGATTGACCCAGATATTAGAATCTACTCAGATGATTTTCTGATTATTTATATAAATATATAAACATGAAATATTTATCTGTATACATAAAGAAGCATGAAATATGAAAAGCTATACACATTCACAGTAAAGCAGGATCTATATTAATGAATGGCAATAATAGTAAATGGCAATTAGTTGTATTTGATAGACCAACCATATTTATACCTACATTAGACAGAATGAAGGAATATTATTAGAAAAAGCAGCTAAAAATATAAAGAAGAAGTAAAAGAAGAAAATATAAGAGGAATAAAAGTAATAAAGGGATGATATAAGAAGCGAGCTGTGAGCAGGAGTGCAAAACCTCTTACATGTTTATTCAAACACCTTTAGGTGAAACTGTCCCCTATCCTCCAGGTTGCCCTGGGAATAGCCATGACCATTGTGATAGTGGAGCTAGGGGAGAGATAATAAACTTGGGCAGGAGATGCTGTGTGGGTGCCCTTTCATGGTCCTGTTCATACTGCAGGCCAGGTCTCTGCTCCTCTTTGGGCACTCTCAGAGGTGACACTTCAGCCTTGCAACCAGTGGTTTCGTGGTCTGTGGACTCAGGACAGATGCCTCCCTCCACAGGTGCTTAGAAGATGAAGCAAACCTCCATGCCAAGGCTTTTTTATTTCTATTTTCTTCTATTCATAAAAAGTCACTTCAGCCCATACATTCATGGACTCTGTTACCTACTCTGTCTCCTCTGAGAAGCTCTTGCCTGTGCCTTACTGTCCTGTATCTCCCCAAAGCACAGCACAAAATAATTGAGAGTCACATACGCTGGGAGATGGTGGTGGTCCTATGAGGAATTTGGGTGCTGTGTCTCTCCTGACCAAGTCAATTGAGATATGAAGACTTGGGAATGACTGAAATGAATGATCAAAAATGTCTTTGTAGACCCAACTTGACAGTCTCATGGACCATGAGTTCTGGGCAAGGGAGAAAGCCTTGTGAAATCCCCCATCCAGTATGATTTGGTTTCAACTTTGTAATTTTTCTTGTAGGGACTGGTTACTGTTTTCCCCAAACTGGACTGCTTTCAGACAGCCTTTTGTCTTCTCTGGAGCCCAGCTTCAAGTGAGAGCATTGGGAATGTTCATCCTTGGTCCCTGTTCTACGTGTTTTGGGAGTCTGTTCTGCTCTCAGTTTAGGCATGATAGAAGGAAAACAAAGATCCTTTGTCCTTTGTAACAGTAAGGCTTTTTGAGTCTCACCAATAAAGAGTGTGGTCTGACATAACAGAGATTTTCTGTCCTGAGGCTGTGTCCTACCTTATGTGGGTTGTCATGACAGACAGTATTGAGATGGGGCAGAATGTAGAAATCTGATTTCTCAGAGCAGCCAGCCAGTCCCTCTGCTTTTTGCTGCATCAGTCTGGTAGATGAATGGAGTGAAACAGCATCCTTTAGATAGGATAAAGTAGATCACCTTTCAAATGTACATATGAAGTGGGATCAAGATGGTTATTGATGAGGTCATGAAATGACTTTTGGATGAAATACATCACCCAAGGGCATTCAAGGCCACTGTGTTGTGTGGATGAGACTTAAGTAATTGGAAGAGCCTTATACCTCTTGGACAGTCCTCGGGAGGGATCTAATACATTAGTTTCAATGTAGCCAAAGACATCCCAATCATTTTACAATACAACAGAACAGCTTTAACCCTTGCTGGTTGGTTGCTTGCCATTATTTGATTTTTAAATGACAATCGGAAACTCCAGAATCATACTTTGAGTCGTTCATGCTGTTTTGCGTGCCTGAAGTTAGCTAACATCTTCTGCTCCTCAACCAAGTGCTACTTCAAACCTACTCTACCCAGAATGGTGCATTTTTGCTGTAGAATCCCAGAAGGGAACATTGTGTATGTCTAAAACACCAATAGCCAGATGGCTGTGGAGCCAACCAAAGTTATGTGGTAACAGACGAGGATTGTTGGTAAAAACAAAGAAGTGCTGGTAAGAACATGCTGTGAGAAAGCACAGGGTGTGGCAGGAGAAGGGGACATACACAGCAAGGGCAGCTCTTTTGGGGACATATATCCTTGTCCTGGCTCCTGGGGATAAGCACAACACAGCACAGCGCAGCAGGAATGAGGCCAGGATGTGGGTGTGGACCGTATGGGGGATCAAGACCACCCAAGACCCCTGAAGCCTCCAACTCATTTTCAGAAAGGTCTGAAAGAATGAACTGCGCATGAGAACTGATTTGCATAGAGAGAAACTCATCTCCAGCGTAGGGAAGCCTTTCTGTGTAAAGGTACCCCCATGAAGCCAGAGTGCCTGCCCCAGGATCCTGGACGTCCCAGTGGCTCGCCTGATGCTGGAACCAGGACGGGTGATCTCTCTTTCTTTCTCTCTTTATTTCTTTCTGCTCTACTGTGGGAAAGATTCAAGCAGAGTAGTAAACTACACCTGCATGAATCCCTGAAGTACGGGTGAAAACAGCAGTTTAGCTGATCCTCTGCATGGACCAAGCCATGTGGTGCTTCTGTCCCCTCTTGTGTGCCTCTGCCTGGGTGCTGTATCAGGGATACCCTGGCTGGTGAGGTAACAAAATTAAATTTACTCTTTGCATTTCCTCTGTGGTTTTGTAGTTGTTCCTGAGTCTTGCCTGTGCCAGCTCACACACTCAGGTTATAAATGTTACCTGTCCATTTAGGTTCTTCAGTAGCAGCTCTCACAAACATACCCAATCACTTTAGGATACATTCTCCTTCTCTCTCATGCTTCCTTTATAAGGGGAGTCAATGTTACCTGTCAGTATTGCTCAAGTTTAACTAAAAGACTGAATATAAATTATCATTTTCAATCATAAATTTATCAAGAATGTTGCACTTTTTTGATTAAACAGATTTCAGTTCTGGAGTGCTTAAGAATTGTGCATATTAAATAGATATGTCTTAATCATATCAGTGGTTCCAGTATCTTTGTATACTCCAGGGAATGTCAGTCATAAAGAAGGACAAGGTCTCCAATGTTTTCCGATTTTATTCTGGGGTATTGCTCATTTTTCAGACATAAATGCTTGAGTGACAGAGAGAAACTGATGTGAGATTTACTTTCTTCTGCTTCTTGCAAGTCTTGTTTGAATTCAGGATGATCCACTGTTTCACAATAAGATTATTGCATAACTTTAGGTAGATGATCTCCCTATGTATTTAACTCAAAAAGCATCTATTTTAATAATGTTCTTTTACCACTGTTCTATTGGAAATAATTGGGACTTGGCAGCCTCAGATCTCTTTTTAACTTCTACTGTTTTAATGTATTAATTTGTGTCCTTCCACTGCCCAAACTCCTGGGTATCTGTAACACCAGGTTTTCCTTTAATAAATCATGTTCTCAAAGACAGAGAAGCAAAGAAATATGACACTTTTGATACACCTATATTGTGACAGAATATACATTACTAGGAAGAATGGATTATTTGTGCTGCCTCAAATCCTGAAAAATCTAGATTTTTGTGATTAAAAGTAAGAAAGCACCACATAAATTACACTCAATGCTGACTCATTCAAAGTAAAGTCCTTTGACAGTTGTTCTTGAGCAAACACACACACAAATCTAATCTTAACAGAAAAGCTCACAAATAAATACTGGTTTGTAATAGATCTTGGGATTGTCTTACAGGCAATCTCTATTTAGAATTGTGCAGGAATACCTGGCTGAGAACTGCTAAGCAGATCAAAGAAGCAATATGCAACTTACATTAGTGGATTAGTGGATTGCCTCTTTTCCTGACTATGGAGGTCAGAAGGTGCCAAGTACTACCTTATTCAAGCTTGTTGGTGAAGTCAGCATATATATATATGTCTATATATATATCTAATAGCTGGGACTTGTTACTACATCAACTTAATGAATTTGCAGTTGCAAATTAGGAATTTGATCTACACAGTATTACTCCTAAATCCTCCTAAATACTCCTAATTTAAAGTTTCACTAACTCCATCCGACCTGACCTATTTTGTGCCTTTGTAATATGCTTACAGTTGTGTCACCTGCATGCCATGCTGAAGACATCATGGTAGACTGTGTGGGTTTGGCACTCCCGTGGGATATTTTAGCATCTTGAAGCTGTTCAATGTCATACTCTCTGTGGACATTTTAGTCATTTGGTTTCTTTAGAAAAATTATATCTGCTTCAGCACATCTTTCACTGAAGTCTTCACCTGTCTCCAGACTAAGAGACAGCACTAAGTGAAAATAGAGTTTTATCTATTCGCAGTTACAAATAATGTTTCCATGGGATTTTCTGCAAAGGAGAAATAAACTAAGAGGGTATGTATGATGCAAACGCAAAATAAATCACAACATACGTTTTTGAAATGGCAATATGTAGCTTAAAGTACCATCTTTGCTGATATACCTCCTTTACATAATTTCACAGTCAAACTGTCATTTTAAGAAAGGGTGGAAAGTCTTTGTCAGCTTCCTGGGATCTGACAAAAATGCTTACAATAGGATTATAATCATATAACCACCCACGCTGTACAATGGCCATACAAATTATTCTGGCACCTGCCAATTTCTGCACCAAAATTTAAACAATTGCTTCAACTACACAAGAGCCATAGAAATGTGCCCAGTTCAGACTAAAAGTTAAAAGAAATTTTAAAAATGTATGATTAATTCTGTAACAATTTTATTACTTATGTATTCATGCTTCTCATGTGCAATGGTTCTTTTATTGTTCAACCTGCCTTAGACATGCTTTCCATACCAACAGTCTTTATTACTGGATAACAGGGCTTCCAGGGGACATACATAGTTCAAATGCATGCCATTCTACTGTGTACTGCTAAACAGAGAGAACATTTCTAAAGCTTCTTTTTTTTTTCTATATGACTTCTGTATGGCTATTTTTATTTCTTAATATAGGATCACTCTGTAGGTTGTGCCTGAGAAACTTGGGAAACTTTTGCTTGCTAGGAAATGGCAGGCTTATCTGAGAGATTATAGGACCTACTGCATAACACATAGCAGAGGAAAAGAAAGCGAAAGGTGTGAAGCTTCTCTTGTATTCCCCTGATTACACTATGTCATTAACTAATTAAATGGTCCTAACCATCCATAAGGCTGTGATGACTGAGATGGCTGGGGAGCTGGGAAGGAAATGATGAACCACTTATAAATCATTTTCATAAACCCTATCAGGAACAGGCTTACTGACAGTTCTGTATTTTTACCTCTTTTTTCTCCATAATGCACATGTGTAACATGTAATGGGGACAGGTTCAGCTGGAAAGCTTAGTACCAACTTAATGACTCTGATTTTCCAATGGCTTTATCCTAACCGTACCCATGTGTATGCAAAACTTGAAATGCCATCAGGGGGAATCCAGCAGTTCTTTAGCTCTTACATCATCTCCAGCATTGCAATCAAGTCTGCAAATTTGTGCAGCTAAAAGGGGCCGTGTTTTGAAAAGGTCAATCACAGACACAATCACTACATCTGTCTTATTGAGGGGGATTAAAAGAATGACATCATCTTCTCATTTTAGCTCATCCACCTTGGGTCCAAAATCAATGAAAAAAGACAGCTGACAGAGCTTATCTCCATCTTCAATTTGGCCCATTCCTCATAAAGTGCTGGCTGAGCTGTTCATGGAACAACTCTTTCATAAAATACCTGACTTGATGTCAGTACAGTGCTCTACAACAAATTAAAATCAGTGATGGGTTTGCCTCAGGTGTGCTGCAGACAGCTGCAGAGGGATTTGCCAGCTATGGTTAACAGCCCCTTCTAGCAGCCCAGTTCTTGTGCAGGAAGCCACCAACAGGTATTTGAACATGACAGCTACAGCCTAGAGGTCTCATATTAATGCAGAACTGAGTCAGTGATAGTTGGTTTTAATGCAGTGGCCCATGGACTGGTGCAGCTAAGAAACAAACAGAACAGTTTCATTCAGCAACAAACAAAATTCCTGTTACTGGGAAGGTGATTTCTGGTGGTCCAGCAGAGCAGACTGGTAATTCCGATCACTTGAGCTGCTAGATCTGGGTTTGGCTGTAACTGTTGTTGGAACCCTTGAGTTCTGTGCTGGTACTACCATGTTGTATAGGAATTACCCTTCTGGAAACAACCCCTCAAGTTTTTGTCATGATAGCTAAAAAAATCACCCACCATAATCCTTCCTAGAGAGTCATGGAAGGTCTCCTGTGTCTTTATTGATGAAGGCCTCTCAGTGTTCAGTTGAATAAGTGACTCTTCCTCAGAAAAGCTGTGTTAGCTGCTGGTGAGTTGTGCTGGTTTGAGCCATAGACCAGTTCACCCCAGAGTAAACAGCCAGCCTGAGCTGGAAGGAGAGTTGGGGCTTCTGAGTGAATTGATGTAAAGCAGGAAGAATGTTCACATTATGAATCAAACGAGCTCTGTGACTAAAATAAACTGAGTGAGTCAAAATGTTGCTCAAGAGAATACATATTGGGATTTAATTCTAGAAATAATGGAGACCATGACATGAAAAAGTTTCTCTCCAGGATCCTCTTTTGTTTGCTGTTGTCATTATTTTAGTTGAACATAGAGACTAGCAGACCATCAGCAGGTGGGGAGTACATTCTTGGAAACAGGGGACAGGTAGCTATATGGCATATTGTATTTAGGCTGCATTGTCACAGTAATGCACCTCAGAGATCAGCCATGCCCTGACCTTACTCTGTGATGTTTGTCCAAAAGTTTTTTCTTTCTGTCTCAGCCACTTCAGAGGGCCCAAATGCTCCATCAGAGAGGGGAATGAAAGGTGAGCACACAATAACATCATCATTTCCCTGCTTGCACTAAACTGAGCAAACCTTGTTTGTTAAGGGTTACAATGTAGTTGGGCTGTTGCTATGTGCTTTTATGAAAAGCTCATTTATAATTTATTTAATGTATTTCTGATCCTTCCCCGCACTTGAGCCCTGTAATTGGGGGTTGGAATACCTGGAAAGCTGGTCCTGGTTACAGGCATGCATAGTGACAAGTAAATGATTACATTTTCTCTATCCCCACCTCTAAGCTGGGGATTTTCCACTACAGTGTCTTTGCTAAGGGAAAGTTTTAAAATGGTAGCAGAGTCTCAAGCTGTCTGATTTTAGTGCTGATAGAATAGTACTTGATTTGCTTGACTAAGGAAGCTGCTGGCAAAAAAATGTTACAATTGGCAATTTACTTGTCTCCATGCATATTTTGGCTCCATATCAAGTTTCTAAGTGTTTTCCAGACAAGTGCAGAATAATCAGCACATCTGTCATGCAGGCAAATGTAAAGTTGATGAAAATATTTTGTTTATAGGAGCTAATGCAAAAGTGTAGTTTGATGTGTTACAAATGTCAATGCTAATACTACTAATTAGAGCTATAATCTCGTTGGGCAATGAAAAGATTTTTCTCATTTACTGAGACTGTATTCTCCTTTTTAAAACCCAGGTTTAGAGCTTACAGTATCAGAAATCTTTCTCACACAAATAATGCTAAACACAGGACATCTTATAGGTGTAAATATTTAAGACTTTTTCCCCCTCTCACCATCAAATATATAAGTTTACATGAAATACCTTCTGAATGCAGATCACAAAAATGTAAGATGGAAGCAGTCTGCATTACTAAATTACTGAAGATGACTTGCCATATATTTACACTTTTACAAGTATTCTTATTTTTTTCCTAATGGAAAATATATATTCTTACTCTGCATGCAACAGGTTTATACTGCATACCATTTTCCATGGGCTTTACAGGGGTTTTTTGAAAGACAGTCATACAATTAATTTGGATAAATATACAGCAATCTTAAATCATACAAAAGTATTTCTAGTGTAGCCTGACTTGTAATTTTTCATGTTAAATACAAAATAACACAGGTAAGATATTTTTCAGTGCAAGTAAAGATATCAGATTCTAAGTCTTATTGCCAGCGGACTGCCCATCCTAAAAATAATTTATAAAATTTAAGTCAGAAAAAAGTGCAATATAAATGAAGACTTGGAAAATGTAAGAAAAGAATGCTGATTTAGTTCTAGTTTAACAAATCACACTTACGTGACAGATCTTTTCAATGCATGAATATCTATATACATAGTATAAGCTCATGCTTAAATCCCATTTATTTCTACAAGACATAAACATATGCTTAAGTTCTTTGCTGAATTACAGCCCCAGTGTAGCTGATGTGTAAAGCCAAAATATAGTATGATATAAAGTAATTGACATTATGATTTCAGCTTTCCTCATCAATTTCACTTCCAAAGTTCATCCTTAAAAGCGTTGAGGAGTCACATAATTTTCTGCTGACACTTGTGACTAAGTTGTAACAGGGTTTTTGTCGACAGCAATTTAAAGTATAATGATGTATGGAGAGGAGGTTAATAATTATAACCTATTAAGAAGCTTCATAAAATGACAAACCATGAGATCCTTCTGAGTGACTGGATAGAAATCTAATTTCTTTCTGCCAAATCTCCAATATTATTTGAGAATTTTCAATCAAAGTTTCTTTGGAATACTTCTTATATTCTGCTACAATGACCGAGATAGACGGTAATAGTTTGCAGGCTTTTCTGAGCCAGCTTTATTTTCTAGTTTTCATACCTCACAGATTCTGTATATTGCTAGGAGAGTTCTTCCACAAATTATTAAGTCACTTCCATTTAACCATCTAAAAACTGAGCTTCTTGTTTAGTATAATAGCCAGCAAAATTCACATGTATAGAAAGTTCAAAAGTCATAATACACGTGCATACTTATTTTCTACATCTTCTTTATGTGTAACTGCATTTTTTCCACTTTGATTCTTCAGAATTGTGATTTTACTTTAAAATTTTTTAAAGGCTTTTTATTCCACTGCTTCGATTCACCTAAGTTCTTTCAGGAGGGGATATGAAAGTAAAAGATACAAAGAAGCAAGAACACAGTATTACATACCCTTAAACTGGGAAGAATTCAAAATCAAGGAAAATTTACATCATCTCATTAACACAGAAAATTTAATAAAAAAAATTCAAAAAATTCAACTTGCTAAAAATCTTATGCTACAATGTGGTCAAGTTGATTATTTTGATCTTCTAACAGCCTGTTGTATTCGACACTTAAAATTCAAAAGTTGTATTTATCAGCTTTGATATTTCTGGCCTGATCTTTAATTAGATCCATTTTAAATGAAATTTTTAAAAAATGCACACGAATATTCTGGCTGCCACTGTGAAGTACTCGCTCCTGAAGTCACTGTTTGCTGTGCAGGAGCATGCTGCACGTGGTTCAGTCCAGTTTGGCAGTACCATTCTCTAAGTTCACAGGTAATGGGTCAAAACCTGCCTGAGAGTGTCAGACCCTACTGGATTCCAGTCATAAGGGCTTTCTTCCAGGCTGGATGATATTTCTGGGACAATCTGACTCCTGGGTCCTCTCTCTTATATACATGATGTGGCCAATTGTACATATCCAATGCTTCCACAAGGCTTCAAATATATTAACTGCAGAGTCTACGACAGTTTTGAGAGATTCATTGTAACTCTTTGCTGTGTTTCATGCACATTTTTAGCATCCTGGTTTAGTTTTCTTAACCCTGTTTAAAGTAATATTACATCTAATTTTTCAAGGCCAAAAAGTACGGGTTATACCACAAAGGAAAATCTATTATCAAAAGCGCTTTTCTAGTAATAAGTTTTAGCCCATATGAAAAAAACTTACCTGCCCAGACTTTGATTGTTAGTGAATTGTTTACTTTTAAAATAATGGTAAGCTTATTATCTTCAATCTTTCAATCCCTAAATAGGTTTCTCCACTTCCACTACACTGTCAGTACTTTTAACTTCAGCTCTGCCTGCTGTCAGAAATGCACACATTATGTTTTCTTTTTGTACAGTTTGTTCTTTCCCCAAATTTCAAAACACAGTAATGGCTCCAACGATAGTTGTGAAGTAGTTTTGTCTACATAATTTAAAACAACTCTTGGCCAGTTGTGATTGAAGATTTGCCTAAAGGTCCCACTCTGACCAAAAGAACATTTAATCAGTTTGCAGAAAAAAGTGACTAAAGTCAGCTTCTTCTTTCCTGGACCTGTGTGGGGAATACAGAGCTGCTTGGAGAGATAACAGCTGTACTTATCTACATACACAAATGAGCAGAAGGTCAGCTTTGAGTCTACAATGCAGCTAAATCAGCTAAAGTGGGATGGAAAACAAACTATACACTGACACCAGGGAAAGTGAAGAAAAGGGACTTAACACTCTAAATGGAGGGAAGAGTAGTTTCAATAGACTGAAGGTGTGGAAAGGGGAAAAGAAATGTACAGGAAGCTCTCAGACACTAAGGAGCAGGCAAGAGAGCTACAGTAGAGGCAACAAAAGACTTCAAGATGCAATTGTGGGTCCAAAAACTCCTGCACCATGGATGGATGAAGTGAGGAGGTACAACTGAGCACACACCCACGGGGAAATGATACCAGGAACAAGAAGGACTTGGCAAAGATCAGTTGTGCATTTATTGGGACAGGAAGGGAGATCTTTTCCAAAGAACCAATTCTTTGGTGCCTTTTTCCTTTAAAGCTCAGAAAGGAGAAAAGCAGATGATATGTGGCCAATATTCACAAGACAAATTTTACTTGTATCTAGTTTTAATAGGCATGTTGAGAAGGTGGGCCTTTTAAAATTCCTGTGCAAAAAGGAAGTTTTACTTTATTGAATGTCAAAATATCTATTTATATATTATACTTATGTTTCTGCCACTTTTGCAGCTTTTTGTCTAAGACTTTCAGTCTCTTAATATAAACATACCAATATGATGCCATGAATTCTATACAAATGTAATATATCAATTTAAATACGTGACATCCATCTGTGGTGTCCCACCCTTAAGACGAAAGGGAGCATTAATGCTGGTGGTAGAAAGGAACAGAAGTCAAAGGTTCTGCAAAAGCTTACTAAATTTCATTAGTAAATTACACACTGGGCATGGGCATTGGTATAAATCAGTCCCTGATGTCCTTGTCTAAGCACACAGAGGTGGGTTTTGAACAAAAGGGTTGGGTGAAAGGAAAGAGAGGGAGAGATAGATTAAAGGGGGGAAGAGAGACAGATGGGTTAAAGAGCTGGAGAGAGAAGAAAAGGGAGAATGGGAGAGAGAGAGAGAGACCACCAATCCTCCAGAGCTGATCCAGCTGACGGGATGTCCAGTGTCCTGGGGCCCACGGGCACCCAGATTGGTGGGGGTACCTTTTCACAGATAAGTTTTCCCCACCTTGGAGATCGATTTCTCTCTTTCTATGCAAATCAGCTCTCATGTGCAGCTCATTCCTTCAGACCTTTCTGGAAATGGGTCAGAGGCTTTGGGATCTTGGGTGGTCTTGATCCCCCCTGTAGTCCATGCCCACATCTCGACCTCATTCCTGCTGTGCTGGGTTGTGTTGTGCTTATCTCCAGGAGCCAGGACAAGGATGTTTGTCCCAAAAAGTGCTGTCCTTGCTGTGTATGGCCCCTTCTGCAGCCACATCCTGTTCTTTCTCACAGCATGTTCTTACCAGCAATCCTTGGCTGGCTCCACAGCTATCCAGCCAACAGTGTTTGAGATACACACATTTCTCCCCTTGTCTTCCAGGCTTATGCAACATCATTAATTATAATTAAAAAAACAAAAACAAAAACAAAAACAACCCAACAAAACCAACCAAACAAAAAAACCCCTTGGATATTAAAAAATTTGAGAACATATATAAAATATTTCCTTTATACCCTATTTCAAGGCTCACAAAAATTACAGTCTTTTGCAATTATTGCAAGAGTCTTAAGAGCCTTTCTAATTATAATACTTTAATCCATCTGGTTTCCCTTGTTCATCTGACAATAATCTTGTAATTTAGAATCTTAAAACATTTAAAAAACAGCCTATGGGCTGATAGGAAACTGTAAATGTGTCTCTTTGGACAAAAAGAAAAAGAAAACTTCAGACAAAGTTATTTTTCTTTACAGTGTTCTATTAATCAGGTGTTATTCTAACATCCACATAGATCTTTTAAAATTTACGGACAAAGTCCAGATTAGAGAATGTAAACTGGGTAGAAAAATCATGAGTGAAGTGAGGAACTAACTAACTGTTTAATGACAGAAACTGGTTTGTTATAATATTAATAGGTTCCAGAAGGGAAAAACATGATGTCAAGTGTCTCTTACTTAATATTAAGAAGTATTACAACCTTGTATGAAAAACATCCTGGATTTCCCATTCAGTTTTCCTTCAGGAAACGGAGGGTGGAGTGGTTTGTAAATGGAACAGTGTTTTAATCTCTATGTTATGGACATTTTCCTGCTTTATGTGAAAACTTTTCTAATAATGGAGATTTTATCTGCTATACAGAAATAGACATTTTGCTCCAATATTGCCACATTGGAGCTTTTCTAGTCAGCCTTAGCAATTATTTTTTTGCAGAACCCTAAGGAGATTGGTGTCTATCCCCCCATCATCCAGAGACCTTCAACCTGAAAGAAAAGACACCACAACCGCTCCATAACTGCTGCTGAAATTCCTTGAAAATGTGTATTCTGCTGGTATACAGGAAAGAAGATAACATTCAGACATGCAAGCAGTAGATTTTGTATCTGGTGTTTAACTGTTCCAACTGCACAGAGAGGAACATGTTATGAAACATCTGAGCATTGGAAAGTTGTGCTGAAAGATGCCACCGTTTATTTTTTTGTTTAAAGATGCTTATTATCCTCCTCTTCTCCACTCTGGCGAGACCCCATCTCTGTGTCCAGGTGTGAGACCTCCAACATATGGAGGACATGGACCCCTTGGAGCGAGTCCAGAGGAGGCTACAAAGACAGTCGGGGGCTGGAGCGCCTCTGCTGTAAGGACAGGCTGAGAGGGTTGGGGTGCTTCAGCTGGAAAAGAGAAGGCTCTGAGGAGTCCTTAGAGCTGCTTTTCAGTACTCAGAGGGGGCCTATAGGAAAGCTGGAGAGGGACTTTTTGCAGGAGCAGGTAGTGATAGGACAAGGGGGAATGGCCTTAAACTGAAATAGGACAAGTTTAGCGTAGATACTAGGAAGTTCTTGAATGTGAGGGTGGTAAGGAACTGGAACAGGCTGCCCAGAGAAGCTGTGGATGCCCCGTCCCTGGGAGTGTTCAAGGCCAAGTTGGATGGGGCTCTGAGCAACCTGGTGTACTGGAAGGTGTCCCTGACCCTGGCAGGGGGTTGGAACAAGATGATCTTTAAGGTTCCTTCCAGCCCAGGCCATTCTATAATTCTATGACTGTGCTCGCACTGAAATATATTTTGTCTGTTACACCAGCTGGAGCAGGCAGCGTACGTATTCTAGATTGCTTCTGCACCTGTCATTAGGAAGGTGATAACGATTGTATTCTAACATTCTGAACCACACAGCTCTTTTAAGGCTCTGACTTGCTGGACCCAAAGCAGCCTGGCTCAATAAAACATGTTCTAGTATGCGTGGAAAGAAAGAAGCTGTATACAGTATGTGCCTCCACATTTCCACTTTGTTTCATTTCTATCAGATTTAAATTTGTGTTTGAGAATGTGAGAAAGCACATGACAAAGAGCCCTATACTGCTCTAAGAACTGAAAAAAAGCTTATATTAATTTTGTTTCTGAGACTGCTGATTTTAGTGATCTTACATGCTCCACACTCACTGCAATGAATGAAACTCTCTGGACTGAAATCAGAAGACACAGTTCAAGTTTACCTTTTCGCCAGTTTAAGGCTGTTGTGCTGAGTTAGAGGAAGCTGGTATTCCTTTCTCTATCCGTTTGCAAAGTCAGACGAATGCACTTCTAGAGTAATTTAATGCTATGAGTTTGTTTCTTACAGATCAAACTAAGAGCTGATATGAGATGGAAGAATCTTCACAGTGATACTTCAAGGGTGGTCAGGGAATCCCGATTTTCAGAGGAAATAACAATATTCTTAGATCTTTGAGTTTTTTATATTAATACAATTCAATAGGATTAATCTGTTTTCCATACAACTTGACTTTTGGCCTTATATCTGTGACAGGGAAAATGCAAAAATGCAACTCTAAGCTTTTGGATAAATCCAAACCAAGGTATGAATAATTTTTATACCATAATTTTATTTTTAGTGAAAGTCATCAGAATTATTTCCTTTTAGCTTCTTATCAAAACCACGATAATATTAGGTGAGTTTCCTCTTACATTTCTTTTGAATTCTCAGTGTATGCAAACCTTATTCAAACTGCAGCCAGACCAAAGCCAGAATCTTTGCCAGCAAAAACTGCTGAGTTTCACACAGCTTTAAATATTTTACAAGGTCTGAAGCTTTGTTTGCTCTCATTTGAAAGAACTGTTAGGATACTGCTCACAGTTTGCCTGACCTCAGCCAGTAATTTGGAAGGTTTACTCTCAGGCATACCTGTAACTTTCCACTTCACACTCAGTCTCAACTACTTGGGAAGAACTGAGTGGGCAATATGTGAAAGGAGAGTCTCAATCTACATCAGAAATGACATTGCTTTTTCACAAGTCCCTGGGAAGTTAGAAATAGAGCTCTTGAATGCTCACAAACCAGTGTCCTAAAGGATAGAGCAACATGCTGTGTGGGGCTGGGTACCTATCACACTAGAGAGCATGAGATAACAGTGTAAGAACCAGGTCATCATGTGTAGGCTAGAAAGCTGTATTATCACAAGTTGCTCAGTTTGAAAAACAGGAGAATAATGGCACAAAATCTAAATGCAGGTAATGGACTATACCCACTCACAGTGTGAACAGAAGGTATCTATGCTTATTCTTCCAACTTTTTAATTTCTAAGTATCACTAATGAAATAACAACCGCAGTAATTGTCAATTAAAAATTTGTAACTTCAAAGACAGCTGCACCAGTCAAGTGGCAAGGAACTCTAATTTGATCAGGTTAAATAGTCACACAGAAGAAAACTGAAGTTACAAATATGCATATCTATCAGCTTTTTAAAAGACTAATTTTATGTTGCCAAAAAGCAGTGAATCAGCTGCCTGGGAGAAAAATGTGAATGGTAGTAGAAAGCATTTTAAGGATAGCATGAAAAATTTGGGGAAAAAAAAAACTCTGATAAATGTGGCAGCAGCAATGATCTGTACGTACATCTGTATCTATACACAAAAATATATATTCGAAGGATCAGGGAACTGTCAGCAAGAAAAATAAACTAAAATCTGGAAACTTCAGAAAATTGATAAAGAAATCAACAGTCCAACAGAGAAATCTATGGTCTGTAGGGTTAGGGATAATAATGAGATTTTTCATATATTAGGAACAATGAAT
This sequence comes from Melanocharis versteri, assembly GCA_013397845.1. NCBI lineage: Eukaryota > Metazoa > Chordata > Aves > Passeriformes > Melanocharitidae > Melanocharis > Melanocharis versteri. The sequence continues at coordinate 237,252 of VZTG01005555.1, read as the reverse complement.
AGGTTCCTAATATTAGATATAGACCACAGCTACACAGATACAGTAAAATTTTAGTACAAGGCAGCATTTATTATTATTTCTGGACTGCATCTGCAAAAGAAAAAAACCCAGATTATTTATTTATTTGTTACAGGGAGATAATTACACAATTTCCATGCAAAAACTAAGAAAGGATATCATACAAATGAAGCAGGGGAGAAGTCAGCAGGTCAATGTAATTTACATTTAAAGTTTTAACAAGCTGGAGAGTTGAGAGTTATCTGAACCATAACTGTTGATTTTCAGTAACTGTTGGAACACTGGAAAAGTTCCATAAAACTGGAAAGAAAATTAATGCTTTACATGCATTTAAAAGTGAGCAGCCCAGATAGTTGCATGTTTATCCACTTGAAACTGATTTTTACAAAATCAATCCCGATACGAATTAATTAAGGCAGAACTTTTAGATGGTACTAAAAATGTTTGTCAGCATAAATATAATGAAAATGAAGCCTGACAACACAAGTGACTTTTTTTATTACGATGCCAAGATCAGGGTACCCTTTCTCCCCCTTGTGTATAACAACTGACTCTGTACTCAGAGTTACCTCAGCCTGGAAGAATGGTAAAATTATCATTGCTAAAACATGTAGATGGCACAGTTTGGAGGACTGGTAAGCAACTGTACAGATGGGTCACTAGTGCAGAATGGAAGCAAGATTTGAGATTTAAATACGTCAATAAATCAGTCAATTCCTTGTGCCTGAAGGTTGTTCCTGACATGGGAAAATAGGAAAATCCCTTCATGTTAGGAAAAAAAGAAAGAAGAATTTTAAGAAATTGTGGACAAGAAACTTTAATCTGATGAGATGGTAGGTGGAAAGTTCACCGATATGGGAAGACCATGGTCAAATAGAGGGACAGGAATGTGACTTTCAGTGTCAGCATTTTTAAGGGATCTGTTCAGGCAAATGATGTTGCAGTAGGTAATGAGGCTTGATATCAAGACATACAACTGAGAATGTTAAGAAGAAGGGGTGTTAAACAAATAGAAGTAGCAATAAACAGCTTAAATACATGAGATAGGGAAGGAGAAATATAAATCTCCCAGTTTGCACAAAAATGGAGAAGCTGAAGTGAAGAAGGCTTACAAAGGTCAACCAAAACGGAGATCATACTTCAAGAAAAAGCAGATGTTTTCAACTAAAAAGCACTGAATGCATAACACTGGGCAGAGACATAATACTATCACGAGTGTTCCGATAAAATGGAGACAAACTGGTGATGTCTGGGGAGTAGACAGCTTGCAAATCTTTGTTAAGCCTTCATACTTCAGATCTGAACAAAATCAATCCCGCTATCAAAGACTCCCAGGGAAAAGGACTCTAGTTTGGTAACCTTGCATCAAGGCCCTGCGTGCCTGTCCTTGCCACCTTCTCCTTCCTCCCTCCCTTACTGTTTTGTGTTTATGCAGCCATGCGGAGGAAGGCAGCAAAAGAATCACAGTGATAGAAGTAACAGTCAAAACCACAACATGAAAGCCTTTCAGGAGAGTGCGGGAGGCATGTCTAGCTTGTCCAGGAATTGTCATAGCAGAATATTGGGGAAAAAACACAAACAAAGGTGAAGGAGTCTTGGGAAGTTTTATCACGTCTCCATTGTATCTTGAAAACAAGCAGTCTTTCCTTTTCCCTTGTCTCATACACCCAAAACATATATAATTTTTTTCTTCATGCTTAGCAACTCCAAGACACTGGTTTTTTTCTTACCATTCTCATTTCTAGATCTTTTGTTCTCTTATTTTTCAAAAATTTGCCTTAAAAAACATTTTCCTGGAAATGCTTCCTGCCCTTTTCCTGGTTATTTCTCCCTGCCACTTCTCTACCCATCTGCTACCGTCTTTTAATTCTATCTGCTTTAAATAATAATCTTTTAGGATAAGAACACGATCTTATTGAGTGGTTCACAAATGCAAATTTAGGCTTATGGGCATGCATTTTGGGTGGCAATACTGAGTTGTACAGGTTAAAAACCTCTGCCCATCAAACAGCAAAGGAGATGTCTTCACAGAGCGTCCTGCTGATCAGGATGTTCAGGATAAAAACAATTTGCTGTGAATAAAACAAAGAGTTTATTACATATTAACAACCATTAACTATTAAAACAAAAAAATGCTGATATTTCCCATGCATGTAACTATCAATTTCATCTACAAATATGCTGACCTATGTTAAATCATTTGAATTTAAAACAAATATCTGTGATTTTGGTAACATGTCTGCTCATCACTCAAATTATTACATCCTCATATTTCTCACTAGAACTGTAAAAATGTTTTTTTTTTTAATTAAACAAGAAAGATTAGATTAGGCTAGGTTAGAAAAAAAGCAGATTGGTTATCTTTAGTAAAGTAAAGGTTATACATTTCAACTACCATAAAGAATTGCAAAACTTCAGTGTGTGTAGGGTTAAAGGGTGGAAATGTGCTGTAACTTGCAGTGGAAATTTCCACTGCATGCTTTATTGGCAGAGGAATGAGCCTTACCCATGGTAAGGGGGGCTGGGAGTGTGGTCTCTTCATAAACACATCGGAATGCTGTGTCACGATATTTTTCCTTCCAGTTTTCTGACCAGTCTTTGGGTTTGGTCCTCCTGAGTTTTCTGGGGTCACAGTGCGCGCTGATCCACTATAAAACTTGTGGGACATTTTCCTGAGGACAAACTGCAGGATTGTATCAGCCTCCTCCACTGTTTTCTCATGCTGGCACATTTCATTTCACCCTCCATAGTATTCTCCAATCTTTGTCACCCATTCACTCAGTCACCCTTTTTATTATTGAATGTAACACTGTCTTTTTTAAAATTCTGTAAAGCAAACACTTAATTACGGGTATGGGGAAAAGTGTAATGACAAAACCTGTTCTTCTGTCTGTAAAACAGTAGTTATTGTGCTTCTCAACTAGTAATTGTTTAGAGGATACAAGAGGGAAGTTAGGAATACTTGGAGAGGAGTTACCTAGAAAGTCAAAAGGAGCTCAGTGCTGGAACCCAAGGTGTTCAATTTATTTGTCGATGATTTGGAAAAGGCCTCGTATAGAGAAACAGCGCAGTGTGCAGCACTGTTATTTCTAACAGTCAAGACTAAAGCTGGCTGCAAAGGAACTGCGAAAATACTCAGTGTTTGTGCGTTGAAAGGACAAACGCAAGACAGGAAAGGGTTAACAGAATTTTTAAAATTCACTATTTAGATGTAAAAATATGGGCTAAATTAAGTTTTTGGCATAAGTAATAAAACTTTAGTCAATGTGAATAGTTATCTGAAAGTGGGAATCAGAACGTAGCACAACGCCGTGAATTATGATGAAAGGAAAAAAGAAAAATAGATGGTTAAGCCTCTTTATAAATCCATCTTGCTAATGAATCCTGGATTCTGATCACAGTTCCTTTCTCACTGCCAGACTGAATATGCTGGAAACTGAAAAGGCATAAAGAAATGAATGACAGAGAGATATGGTTTTCACATGAAAAGAACCTGAGCGAAGAGGGACTTTTCATCTTTAATAAAGAAATGTATCAGAGGTGACTCAAGATCACTATTTGACTGAGAGTAAATAGAAAACAGAATCACAGAATCATAGAATGTTTTGTGTTGGAAGGGGCCTTTGTGGATACCCTGGAAGTGTTCAAGGCCAGATTGGATGGAGATTTGAGCAATCTGATCTGGTGAAATGTGGTTGGATCTAGATGTTCTTTAAAAATCTCTTCCAGCATAAACTATTCTATGATTCTGTGATCTTGGTGATCACTGGGTGAAAGTTTAGATCTCGTGGGGAACCCTCCAATCACCCCCATCACTTGGAACAAGTATGTTCACATATACCTTTAAAAAAAACAAAACCAAACCCCCAAAATTACTAAAATATTTCACCAACAGCAAATGACAGGTGATGAGAAATACAGATTTCTTTGGGTTTAATCTGAAAATCTTGCAGAGGCCGGGTGTGTTTGTGCCCAGCTAATGACTTGGGGGACAATGGGGAGGGGTTTTCTGTAGGTCATGTCCAGCTATATGTACGACCTAATGAGCACAGACATCTTCAACTAGATCAGAGCCCTATCCAACCTGATCTTGAATGTTTCCAGGGATGGGGCATCCACCACCTCTTCAGGAAACCTATTCCAGTGTCTCACCACCCTCACTGTAAAAAAGTTCTTCCTTACATCTAGTCTCAATCTACACTCTTTTAGTTTAAAGCCATTACCCTTTATCCTATTGCAACAGACACTGCTAAGAGGTCTGTCCCCATCTTTCTTGTAGGCCCCTTTTAAATACTGAAAGGCCACAATAGGGTGTGCCTGTAGCCTTCTCTTGTTAAGGCTGAACAGCCCCAACTCTTTTAGCCTTTCCTCGCAGAAGTAGTGCTCCTTTGATTCTTTGTGTCCTTTGCGAAGTTCAAGTACAGTCAATTCTTGTCCATCCCGAGCCCAGCCCTACACAAGTGGGTAGTATCCCTATTCTCTTCCCAGGATACTCACCCCTGTTTCCACTGCCTGTGCATTTCCTTCTTGCCCTTTAGGTTAAACAGCCATGTTACTCCCTTTTCCTGATTTCTTACTCATGGGGAAGGAGAGCTCTGGTGCACCATGGGACACACCCTGAAAGATCTGCCAGCTCTGTTCCACCCCCTTGTCCCTGAAGGCAATTTCCCAGGGGGCACCACTGGCGAACTCCTTGAACAGCTCAAAGTTTGCTTACTTAAAATTTAGTGTCTTGCCTTCGCTCTTCTCCTGACTCATATCCCTCAGGACTGTGAACTTCACCAGTGCGTGATCACTGCAGCCCAGACTGCCTCCAGTCATGTCACTGATTATCTCACGTGGGTTGGTGACTGACAGGTCCAGTGAGGCTCCCTCTCTGGTAGGGCTGTCTTTATTACCTATTTTAAGAAAATGCTTATTAAATATTTATCTCACTTTGAACACTAGAGGGCATCAATGAAATCACCCATCAGAAGAACTGCTAATCTCAAGGTAAAATAGTTTTTAAACGTAACACGATTTACTGAGGCATTTCTTGCTGTAAAGTGTTGTGGTAGCCAGTATTTTAAGAGAATCAGAAGAAAAGTGACAAAATGTGGTGAATCCCATGAGCAGTGGTGAAGCTCTGCAGCTGCTGACTCAGGAAATACTTAGGCAAAGGATGCCCAAGCAGAGTGTTAGCTTTCTGTCACTGAGTCTTCCACGAGTACCTGCAGTGGAGCCATACTAGGAGGAAAACTCTGAGACGAGACAAAACTCAGGGATGTCCTAGCATGACAAATACATGTTCCTGACATTAAACACACAACACCACGTGTAATAATAACCTGACTCTGGCATCTAAAATCTGTGAAACCAAGACATTTTTAACGAAAATGAATGAACAACAGCACTGTAGCCCAAAGTGCTGTAGTGAATGGGGCTACATCTGGCTGGTGGCTGTTCACCCTGCAGAGAGGGGATGGTCCTGCTGGGCTTGGGAAATCCCATCCCAGAGCACCGAGCACGGCACAACCAGCCCAGAGAGGGGATGGTCCTGCTGGGCTCAGCCTTGGGGCGGCCTCACCTTCAGCACTGTGTGAAGTGTTGGTGTGAAGGTCTTTGGATGCATCCTGAGCAGGGCAACAAAGCTGGAGAGAAAGCCTGAAAGGAAGGTCCTGTGAGGAGCAGCTGAGGACTTTGGGTTGTCAGGTTGAAGAAAAGGAGGCTGAGGAGCGACCTCATTGCTCTCTGCAGCTTCCTGAGGGAGGGGACAGGGACATGCTGAGCTCTTCTCCCTGTTACCCAGTGACAGCATGCATGGGAATGATTCAGAGTTGTGCCAGGGGTGCTTTAGACAGGACTGTATTCCATACAGTGAATTATTAAATGATGAAACTGTCACAGGGTTCTCTGAATAAAAATACTATAAATGTAAACTAAGGATCAATTAGGCAAAATAATGGAAGAAAAAAAAAAAACAAGTAAAAGCTTCTAAACAAAAAACCCACAAGTAAAAGTTCTTAAACAAAACATTTATAAATTCCATTCACAAGTCACATATTGCCTCAGGCTAGAAGGGGCACATCAAAGGAAATGCCACTATGTTCCTGTATTGCTTGCAAACTCTTCTCCTGAGCAGCTGCTTTTGGCTATTGGCAAGGGCAGGATTCTGGGCTAGATGGACTTTTGGACAGACCTAGGATAATATCAAGGTAATTATGTCAGATCTTTGTACAACATTTGGTCATGCAGTTTATAGAATGAGCATCAACTCAATAGAAGTAATCTCATTTCTAAAGATGAAAGAGAAAAATATAAATAGTTTACCATATGTCTCTGACTCATTCTCAGAATATACATTTACATATCTAATTAATTTTAGGGAAAAGAAACTACAAAATGTAATAAGGCAAAATGGCTTGCTTCAATGCAGAATGCAATAATCCATTAACATTTCCTTGTTATTTCTTGTCCAATATTAGAATTTGTTGCATATCAACATAGATTATAATAAAAAATTACTCCAATTTAACAATCCTAATTGTTTGTTTTCTCCTGTCTTGGGATATATTTTGAATAAAAAGTGTTCAAAAATCAAAGAAGGCATTTAGATGCATTTGCTGTCATTCTTTGATAAGCCTGCTGTGAATTAATCACCATCTGTTCCTAAGAGAGTTTTATCTTTCCTTGGGAATGATCACCACCCCCTGTTACTGCCTATTTTAATTTCTAAGTCCACTTACTCTCACTGTTTTACAAAGCTGATGTGTCACAGCTGTCCTTCATAAAGGGATAAAGTGTTTGGTGTGCTTTAGTTTGACAGCTCTGCTGAAACTAGGAGCATTTACAATAATTTGCAACTCTAAGGTACTGTGATATGTGGCTGCTGTTATTATTACAAGTATGAAGTGGTTATTAGTCCAAGTGTTAAGCTATTGTTATTTCTGTATACTTTACTATGCACTGTGTGAATGATTCCATGCCTTTTTATGCTGATCAAGCATTTTTAGGTGAAGGTACAAAGAAAAATGTGAAGTTTTATTACTGTTTTAGCCACTTCCTACCTTGATTTGTCTTGCTGTTTTGTGAAGTCTTCACCTTTATGGAATGTAGTGGTCATCTTTCTGAAGCCACACAGAGCTCAGAAACTGTGTTTCGCAGGAAAATTTGAAATGTATTGTAACTAATGTATTGTAACTAATTTTACATCTACCTTCAAAAACATCAATTAAGCAAAAATATTCCCAATAGAGATTTTCAAAACCAAAATTCATCCTGTATCCTTACAAACACATGAAATAAGCTGTCAAACTTGTCAGATAAATTCTTCCAATTGCCAGAAGTCAGGCCAAGAATACCAGATCTTCCAGACACCTTTTTAATAGGAAAAGTAACTGCAGGTGTAGCTATGCTTTATAACAGCTGGGAGCCTTAGAATACTGATTTGAGAGAGGATTCACAGGTTTCAAACCTATTTTGCCACAGAGCTTTCATCTTCCAGCACAATCTGGTGGGGTGGAGAACACAGGCCCGACCATCACTACTGTTGCAAACTAGAGAGAATTCATTATTCTTCAAAAATACAGAGAAGCCAAGATTACAGCTACATCATATCCTCTTGACAAAAATCCAGTTTGGTCATAGAAGAAGCCTGGACTATGATAACTGAAGCAATAATTCAGGATGTCAAGTAATACTGAGTGGATAACACTCCAAATATGTGTTTGAGGGGGTGATGTCATTCCTCTGTGGAATCATATTTGTTGGCAGTAGTGATTCCCTGTGTTGCACCAAGGTGCCAAATGCGTTAAGAGGAGCTATACATTTCATTTGGAATCAAATCTGGTGGAACGGTGAGAATTGTTGTAAACCAGATTTGTGTCGGTAGCAACAAATTATGAAGTTTTGATAGACACACCAGAATTACAAGCTAAGCAGAAATACACAGTCTAGTGCTAAAAGGAGAACTGGCTGCTTGGATCAAGGCAAGCCTAGACTGGACTGAAAGATTTTTCAAAGTCTTATGCATAGATTTTAAGCAAACAGTAGCAAAACAAGATGCTTTTGATAGATACCTTATACCCTGTATCTAACAAAAGGTTCATGGGTATGCATTTAAACAACTTTTGCTATGTTCAATCCAGATGGCTTTCAGTTTCCTTGAAGTGGATGTATTGAAGTTGCTGATGGCTACTGAAAACAATGTTAAAATGATAATTAAACTACTCACTGAAGATGAAAATCTGACCTTTACTCATTCTTAGTATTCTTAAATCAGGGACAGCAGTAATGAAGTCTGGTTTGTCACCTCACAGTTTAAAGAAAGGCTGCAAAAGAGAAAACTTACTACAATTGAAGCAGAGTTTAAAAAAAAAAGGGTGCAAAATCCCAACACAATGTGGGATCCTGAAGCTGCCATCACTCAATGAACAAAGGATCATACTTCTGGGGTTGAAATGAAAATGGTCACAAGTGATGGAGTCGTGCCCCTTATGTGGCATCATGTGTCCCTGACGTGACTTGTCTTTCCAGATGACTCCCATCCATATGTGAAGAAGAGCACTAAAGACACAGGATGCTTATAATTTAGCCTGGGAGAAATAGAAAATATGCATATGCAACAATCACACCCAAGTGAAACGCAGACATATGGATGAAAACAGACCAAATGATCTCTCTGCTGCAAGCCAATTTCCAAGGAAATCGGCCAGAACTATCTAACTCGGAAAGGATGTAAACCTGCTTGGCCTTATTTCTTTTAATGAGATAAAATAGGGGAGCGTATTTCTCTAACAGAATTGGTAGCAATCTTAGCTAGCCATATGGCAAGGAATAAGTTGTCACAGTGAAGAAATACAGCAGGAGGTAAAGGGAAGCTCCCAGGAGGCTCATGCAAGTGGCTGCCCTTGGAACTGCTGCATCCTACTTCCCACACTACACTACTTTTGCCAGCTGAACTGCGCAGGCATGGCAAGGTTTCTGCTCAGACACAGCAATGCTGCCATCAGATTTCTTAAGAAAACTGTGTTCCTGCAGCTCACCTAGAGTTTAGTAAACTTTTTCTAAAGTAACATGTTAAGCCTTTGGCTTCTACTCAGATTTCAACCTCTCTTCTTGTCACTTAAGTATCAGTTAGATTAAGAAAAATAAGGCAGAAATGCAGCAAAAAAGTAAGAAATGTGTTTTAATGGTGAATGCTACTACTAAATCACAAAAACTTTTCTGAACAGATGACGGGTCAGAAGACAACATTAGATTTCACATATTTCTGATGTCAGAAGAAAAGACATGAAATTATTTTGAAAAGCAACATTGTCGGTATCAGTTACATTTAGCTAAAAATGACACATCAGTGTTCCGGGAATTCAGACAAGAACAAGGAATTTGTTTTGAGTTGCTGGTGTCTGGAAACTGCAGACACATTGCTCTTTTCACCTTGATTGTGAGACATTAAGTCCTTCACAATATCTTCTTCTGCACTGAGGTTTTTTAAAAACATCTCCTACTGTAATAAATACAACTAAGATAATGGAAAATACTTGTAAGAAAAGCTGCAGTTAACAATCAGAAAAAAAAAAAAGTCCCTCTCAGAAACGAAGTTTTAAATTAATTTTTAAAATGCAGGTCTTAATAGATGTGGAGTGCAAGATTCTCATTCATGCTGACCTGTTTATCAAAAGGCCAGAAGGAACAGAATATCTGAAGTTAGGGCATATTAGAAGCACCACACTACTTGTGGTGATGAGAAAGACTAATAGCCAGTGGATATATTTGAAGATAACAAATACAGCTACTTTGGATTAGACTTTTTGCATCTTCTAGACACTTAAAATAAGTTATTACAAAAATGCCTTTAAAGCTTACACCTAAGACTCACCAGTTTTTACAAGGATGCAAGTGCCTATCTGATCTACCAGGACCAATTACAAAAGGTGCTTAAATCCCTTAGAATCTGACTGTGTCTTCACCATGGTGATTATTCAAGGTCTGTTTCAATAGCATTGATGTTCTCAATTTCTGCTATGACCACACATCCTCACGTTACATGTTTCGCACCTTTCTAGAAAAGAATGGCAGTCAAGTAGTACAGTCTTTTAGTCAAATGAATACGTGCTGTGACTACAACCATATCTCATATGTTTGAATACTTTGCATGTTTCCCTGTTCTCTAAACAGCTGGATGGCTTGGTAATGGCAAGAAAGTAGTGGGTGGTGTTTGTTTCAATGTCAGTACGGCTTTTGACACAGTCTCTTGAGACATCCTTATAGACAAACTGATGAAGTACCAGGTAAGTAGACAGACAGGTGGATGGAAAGCTGGCTGGACTTCAGGCTCAAAACAATGTCTTAAATGGCACAAATCCAGCTGGAAGCCAGTGACTTGACCTTAGGAGTCAGTACTGCAATGAGTCCACTGAGAGGCCGTGAAGACCATTAAGTGATTGGACTGCCTGAATACAAGGAGAAGCTGAGAGAGCTGGGGCTGTTCAGCCTGGGGAGGAGAAAGCTCGGGGGGGTGTTACCAGTGTGTATAAATACCAGGGGTATGGGGCTTGCAGACTAAAGATGGAGCCAGGCTCTGCTCAGTGATGCCCAGTGACAGGGCAAGAGGCAATGGGAAGAAATCGAAACACAGGAAACACTGTTTAAACAGCAGAAATTTTTTCCTAGTATATAAGTGCTTGAACACAAAACCAGGCTGCCCAGAGAAGTTATAGGGCCTCCATCCACAGCAAAATTCAAAACATGAAAGGACCCAGTCCTGGGCTGCCTGCCCTCACTGACCCTGCTCTGAGCAGGCAGGTTGGACTAGGCATTCTCTGGAGGTCTCTTCCAACCTCCACTCTTCAACAATTTTACCATTAAATTCACCCCATAAATTCCTCTAAACAGGGACCCTCCTGTCTTGTATGTTAATAAAGCATAACATGACAATCTACAGAGAATTCCAATGACTGATCCAATTACACTCTGAATTGATCTAGAGGCTTTCTCTGATGTTTTCCTTGTGGGACACTTGGAAAAGGAGGGTTTTCTACTTTCTCTGATATGCTGGTTTTCAAAGGCTGAAGAATTATTACCACCTGCAAAATATTAACTGAATAAACAACACCAAATAATTTAAAACATCTGCTTTTTGTGAGCAAGTTAGAAAAAACAAACTAAAGGCTCTGTAATAAAAATGCTGTCTAACAATATAATCTTGAAGCAGTCTGACAAGTTGCCCAATTCTTTCGTGGCTGGTGCCTTTAAAAACTACTCCCTGTTGTGCAGTTGTTTGCTGAAGTTCCTGAAGTCTGTTTTGTCTTGCCAGTGTTTCTCTCCTTGCTCATAGTTCAAAGGCACACCATGCAAAGCACAGCATTTTTATTACTTTAGTGATTAATATTGTTTATTATTTTATCTTGACCTGAGTGAGCCAGATATTTCTCAGGAAGTGTATCCCAGAAACACATGGGCCTGCCTCTATTGCACTGATAGTCCTCATGTCTAATATGGCCCATTTCCTTTTTGCTCTGTTGGGTATTTGCACAGAAAGAGCATTAAAAAGCTTCCCTTGTCATCTAGAGAACTCAGGATCAGTGCAGCTTTCTCCCATAAGAAATTGCCATCTGCATGGAGAGCTACAGAGGGAGCAATATAACAAACAGTCACTTTGCCCCTTCCCTGGAGTGGAACAACAAAAGGGGTTGAAAAGCCCATTCATTCCTGCTCCTCTAACCCCTGGCTGGTGGCAAGTTCAGGGCACCAGAATTACTGTGTAACCTGGGCATTGCCCTGAAGTCACATTTTGTTCAAGGTTTCACAGTCTCACACTGAGACTGTGCTTGATTGCCACTGATATCTTTTTTTCTGAGATGGAGAGATCCCTTTTCAGTTGCATAGGAAAACTCTCCAAGCTTTATTTTCACGTTTCTATTAGGGCTTTTCAGCCTTTGACAGATGGTATGTTCTTCTGCTCATATGTATGAAGAAAACATTCTTCAACTTGTTGTTATGTTCCTTATAAAAACTTCCAGGCAGTTTTCCTCTCACACTGTATTTATATTCTCTAGAAAATACAAGCCACTGTCCTTTCGCCATTTCAAAGACTTTTGGGCCCACAGCCCTATGTACTATTTTCCATTTTTACTGAGATATCGACTTCTGGTTTCCATCAACTACCTTCTCCTGAAATATCCTGGTTGCTTATTAACAGCACCCTAAATGACTCTTCAGTAAACTGCCAACAAAAGGATGATAATTCAGTTTGTGGTTTGCTTATCATACAGACCAATGGCATCTTAACATCCCCTTGGGCTTAGCTGATGGTATCTAATGTCACTTGTTTTTGTACTATTAGATTTTTGACCCAAAAAAATCACTCTGTCAACTTCTGGTCCATGAATTTGGTTTATTGGCATTAAAATAATGCTTTTATTATTCTATGAGGTAATGTGAGTAACAATAGTAACAACAGTAATTGGGTAAGAATAATAATTACGAAGACTATTATTAACAATATCAACACATTTATTTAAGCTTTTCGTCTTGCTATAGTGTAAAAACTGACAGTACCATAGAGCAATAAAAATTCAAATACATCCTTTTAGTAATAAACAAATGGGATCTGCTCCACTCCTATAAACCGCTGGGAAATACTGGCTTTTCCCAGAAGGTGGTGCTTGTGTGCCACTCAATGGAAACCACGACTCAACCCTCCAGTTTCAGGCAAGTTTCTCGCATGACAGCACATAAAATTAACAATTGTTCCTGACTCAGTGCCTCGTTTTAAAAAGACTGACTGAACTGTCAAGATAACAAACCAGTATCTTTCTTCCACAAAAACGACTTTTCCAAGTTTTCTAAAAAGTGCTCTCATCTCATTTCACACGCATTGACAGTGAAATAGGTTTTTGCTGGCGTTGAGTATTAGTCCATGCCCATAACAATGAGAAATAATTGATAAGTTTTTTGTTACAAGACAAAAACATGTAATCAGTTTCACTAACTGATTTTTACTATTTTGCTGCAGTTTTAATAACTGATTTTTACTACTTTGGGTTAAGAAAATGTTTTTTAAAGCCAGAAAGTGACGATAAAAATATATTCACAAAAATAAGCTCCAAAGGGTTTCTTTGGAATTAAAATGTGAACTGTCTGGGTGTCAAAAGAATCCATAAACCCCCTAATTTATTTTTAAAAAACATCTTCATTTTTCACTAAATGGGAACACAGAAATTATTTTAGAGGCTTTGGTAGACAATACCTAGAATTCCATAAGTTCTATTTCAAAAGCTAATTTGGAGAGGTGAGGATTGTATCCTCTACTTCTGTTATCAGCTGTTGGTAAGTACTCGAAAACTTATCTGTTCCGGCCTGAAACTCTGCTCAGACTACGTTGAACAGAGGGCCTCATTCACTGATTTCTAACAGGCACTGAAGGCACAGGAGACCAGTAGTTGCTCTTATGTCTGTGCCTCCATAGGTCCATTTCTAACCAAGAGCACAGCATCTCCTCAGAAACACAAGTTATTCTGATACCTGAAATGCTAAAGTGCTACAGTCACCACAGTTTTTCCTGGTAATATGACCTGGTTCGTGCTCATAAACATGTAGCCTTCATTGCAGGCCTGTGTCTTGCTCAAGTTCCCTACTGGATAAAGCCATTTAGATGAGTTTATAGGATGGTTGGTTGGTAACTGGATTGAATCAGGCAGATGCCTGACTGGAGAATCCTGGTAGGGTAGTCTCTGCCTGTACCGTTAGCTCCATGGTGTGACAATTCATCTGTGAACCTGAATTAATATAATGGTTAAAAAAAAAAACAACCAAACAAAAACAACCAAACAAAACCACAAACAAACAAAAAACGCCCCTAAAAAACCCCAAACAAAAAAAACCAACAAAACCAAACAATCAAAAAACCAAAAAAATCAAAATCAAAGCAAAGCAAAACAAAACAAAAAACCCAAATAAACCAAACCAAACAAAACAAAAAAACCTAAAAAAAACCAAAAAACCCACCCCAAAAAACCCACCAAAAACCCCCAAAAAAACACAAAACACCGAAAAAACCCACAAAACCAAATCAGAATTGCAATCAAAGGGAAATGGCTGATTAATTTCAGTATGCAGATTTGGATCTTCATTACACTATCTGCTTTCTTGACGGAGCCTGTCAACTTCATGGCACTATGTATTCACACTACTGAGTTAAAAAGTTAGCAAAGTTCAGGCCCCTGATGGGTTATCTCCATTAGAATCAGGAATGGGGAATCTGAGTCAGATATCTCCAGACTCGCTTCCAAAAAAAACCAGAGCTGAGTTTCTGTTTTCTTGAACAAACTTTAACCAGCTATAGGTAGATTCTTCACTTAAAAACTGCCCAATCCATTACCCTGCAAAGTATTGTCTTCAGAAACCTCTAGTCCTCTTCTGAGATTCACATATCCAATTATTTTGCCTCTCATTTAAGTACCTTCTATGACTTTTTTTTTTAAAGGTTTTACCATTAGAGGTTACTTTGGCTTGCTGCTGAAGGTGACAGAGACACTATACCCTGCCCTAGGCCAAGGAAAAGCAGATGTCACCTCCATTTGGTCCTTTACCAGAAAAAATAAGAAAAGTAAAATGTCCCCAAACAATTCAGATGTGCTCTCTTAATCTGTGGCAGGAAAGCAGAAAACAACGACCAGCACTGTTCTGCTTCTTATCCCCACTGTTTGGTGACCAGCTGAGTAGGCACTGATCCTTATTTGTTGCACACATGAGCAATCAAAGGAGCTATTTTCAAACCTGGCTTGATAGAAGGTTGAAGGACAAAGAGAATATGCTGCTGAGGGAGGAAAATTGGATTTACCAGAGCTGTCCTCACTTTTGTTTGTTTCCTTTAACTATCTCTTTCGGTAGAACTTAAATGGCTTAAAGCCTGAATTACATCTGTCTAGATATTACTACTTCCTTTTTAGAAGGTTCTTTCTCCTCCCTTTCACCTCTTCCCTGTGGAGCTCAGAAACATGGTATCTTGTACAGCTGAAACTGCACGGTGTTTTTACCCTCCTCAGAAGAATGAGATGAGGCTCCCTAGAGAAGGACCCACTCTACAGCTGCTCCAAATCTTTTTGCTTGATTTCATGAGAAAACAAGGCTCTGACAAGATCTCTTCATACAAGTCTTTGTGATCCAAGAGTTCTCTTCTGCTTTGGGTCTCTAGAACCTCCCACATTATGAATTTCAGTTGAACCTTGTCCCACAGAACAGACATTCCTGGTATTTTTTCTCTCGTTTTTCAGAGCTCTTATAAGGGCTGGGCTGAAATCATCACCTCAGCATGTTTTGGTTGAACAGTTTTACTCAGCCAGTGCATACAGGAAACCAGGCTTCACTTAGCCCAGCACTCACTGAACCACTTCCTATTCCAAGGGGTCAGTCCAGTATCTCTGACAGGGATGTAACTCTGTCTCTCACCCCACCCTTCCTCCTGATGCCAGGAATTCTTTCAATAACCAGACTGTAGGTATTTCTTTCCCAGAGTTTCCCAGGAAGTGTGGCCTGCATGGTCACTACCCTCACAGCTGCTTGATCTATCAACAATAGGATTGAAGCATTTGTTCCGCTTTAAAAACTTGAGCTGGCAGAAATACAGTTTTTACTACAGGTTTCCAAGAGGAACTTCTGCTGAGCACACCTCAGCCAGCAGAGCCAAAACCTCTGTCCTGGAGGTTGGTGTAAGGCACTGCAGGATGGTTTTGCAGAGCTGTTCCACACAAGAAGAGCACAGGCATGCCTACACTGGATGTGGAGTTACTCAGCCCACACAGACCTGAGGCTTGCTGCCTCATATGTGGAGGCAAACTGGGGTATTTTCTAAAGAAAGGTCTGAACCACAGATCTTTGTTTTCACAAGAGTATGCACAGACTGCCCACCAAACCCAAAACCACAACCTTCCCCTTAAATAAAATGCAGTATTTTACAAAGTAAGGACTTTCCCATCCTAATGTACCCTCTTTAGACAAATTAGATTAAAACACTTCTTTTTTTAGCCTGTAAAGTTTTTGCAGGATTATTTCACCAGTAGTTACTAGAGGTTTGATAGTGCACTACATCTATGCAGTAGCAGCACGCAGTTTACAGTACTGTCCTACATTGGACAATCCCAGCCTGTCAAACACCCACTCTGTATGTTTACATGGTGTTTTATATATTTTTGACTGACTTTTAAAATCTAGTAATAATATGTTTGCCCAGTACTCTCAAATTTCCTTTTCATCTTTGAGCACTCTGTATACATTAACATAACCCCCTTGATGAATCACTTCACTACTCCCAGCAGTGTTATAGACCAAGTTGAAGAGTTGCTGCTGCAATGCTAAGTTCATGTCTTAAAGAAATCAGCACCAACTTCCCCAACATGCGTCAAACACCTGACTCTACTGCAGTGGAAATTCACAGGACACTGAAAAGAAGTTTGATCAGGCTTTCTTCTTGCATGGAAATTAATAAAAGAGTTTTTGAGAAGAGGTTGTCATTGCAACGGGGCTAGAGGATTTAGGAAACGAATCTCTAGACCTATGCAACTTATGCAACCCTGGTGACATCTGTCATGTCTATTCAAAGATTTCTTCTAAAAGATCACTGTTGTATGTGCATCAGCTTGTACAAAATGCTTAGTATTTAAAAGCACTGCATACTGAGGAAATAGGTTAATTCTCTCGCCTAGTACATATGATGTTTTCTTCAGAGGTAAGACAGATGAATGTGGAGTTAAAAGAGAGGAAGGACTGGTTAACCAGGATAGACAAAATTGTAAGTTTTTCTGAAATTATAACTTGAGCTCAGACAAAGTGGATTAACTTTTAAAAAACAGATGGCTTGGTGCAGGAGACTGCTTTGAGGAGGAAAGGATTTTCAGAGAATTCACATGCTTGAGGAGAAAATGAAACAAAGCTAATTCAAAGAAAAGTTTAAAAGCTGAGAAAAAAAAACCCTGCCTATTCTAATAACATTAAGTGCTCAGTGGGAATGTCAATTTTCTTTTGGTTATAAAACTTGGATTAGACTGGAAAATGAGGTGCTTGAATTTTAAGGACTGAGTCAATCTTTGAATACTCTCTGCAATTATGGTCTCCCTGTAATTCTTTCTTGAACTTTATCCTGAGTAATCTTCACATGCATGCTTTGCATTCTAAATCATTAAGGGTTTTTTCCTACGTTGTTTTGCATGGACCAAGGACCTGCTCCAATAGAGCAACTCCTGCACTCTAAATCAGTAGTTTTCAAACTATTGTTTGCAGTCATCCACGGAGAGCTGGCTTGTCACACGGTGCTGGCTGTAACCTTGTAAACAGAAATAAAAGACACTACAAAGATGTATTAAATACTTTCCCATTACACGGTCTCAGCAGATAAAACTGAAGGGACCATGCAGTGCTGTAAGAGCATAGGGAGGGTTCTTGGATAAATCTTGGATTCTGAATGTGATTTTTGTGTACTTCCAAAGCTTCAGAAGCCTTCCACTGCTTCCTTGGGGTATCTGGACTGCTCACCACAGAGAAATCTGTTACGAGAATAGCAGCAAAGAGCAGTGAAACCAAGGAGAGGAAGGCAAAATAAAAACAATAAACTTCAGGAAGGTAGATTCCAGTAAACTCAGGGAGACATTAGTTAAGAATTTATGGCAGGCAAGTTCATGGGGGAAAGGATTTAAAGAGCCCTGGCAATTCCTCAAAGAAATGGTATTGAGGCACAAGTACAAACTGGCCCAATGCAGAGGAAGGATGGAAAGCGTAGAAAGAGACCGGCCTGGCTAAGTCATGAGCTTGTTATTAGCCCCAAACACAGGAAGAGAGCTCAGAGAAAGTGGAAATTAGGTTAGACTGCTGGGGACAAGTATTTTTCAGAAGACACAAAACTCAGGCCAAGGCACAAAGAGCTGTAATTAGCAAAGAAGACAAAGAGGAACAAGAAAGAAATATATAAGTAATAATTACGTTAGTAACAATAAGCAAAGCAAGAGTAATACAGCAAGAATAATAGGAGAGAGGCAAAGTTACAGGGCTTCAGAAACCACTAAAGAGATCACTCAAGAACACGAAGCTAACACACTTCATTGAGTGCTAAAATACATGGTTTGAATTTATAAAGAAAGAACAAGCTAGGCAATTTTTAAATATGTTATATGTGAAAACAACTCAAAGTAACTTTCATATCGGTTTGACCCACCATGAAAATTTACTTAGCAAAATGCCTGATACAACCTCAGGGCATAAGCAGTCCTCTGAGTACTTGTGAAAGAAAAAGAGATAAGAAGCCTCTACAGAGGGAAAATACAATGCATAACTTTATTTGGAGAGATGAAAAGAAGGATGAAGTGTTCAATGACTGAGAAAATCCCACCAACAATGAACCTTATGGGTCCCCTCCAACTCAAGACATTCTATGATTCCATGAAATAATGCCAAGTCTTTTCTATAAAGTTACAGGACTTGCAGCTGAGGATGCAGCAGATAATTCCACGTTTCCAGACACTGTGGAGGCTTTAGACAACTGTCCCATAAGACATCCTCATCCACAGCTTACAGAAGCTTTTTTGGACTCTCTTAACATAGAAAGGATGCATAATTTGTTGGAAATCCATACACAGAGTGTGCTTATTTATATTTAGCTGTCAGAGTGGAAGGCAGTACTGAGTGATGCCATGACCTGAATAAAGCTCAGCGGGCATGCATAAAAGTACTACAGAAAGCAGGGGTAATCTACCAACTGTACAAATACCGTACACAGAACAGCTGGCTAAGGAGGAACCAGGGGTAAATCACACGCTGAACATGAGCCAAGACAGGCTTGCTCTTACAGAAGAAGCAAAGACTCAGACTAGGTTATGTAAACAGAATATATACCACAGAACAAGTGATGCAATCTGTCTAGTTGGATCAGCACTGATAAAACCACAGGGTGTGCAGGATAGGGCAATCAGTGTGAGGCCCTGCCCCTCAAGAAAGACTTAGATCCACTCTAATGGAAACTCTAATGGAACCACAAGGTTTTCAGACATCTTGAATACGTAACCTAGACAGAATATAAACAAAAAAAACCAACTGAAAATAAATGTGATAATAGTCAAGAACATAAAAGTTACTGTAAAAAGAAAGAGATTGGTTTTCTCCATACCTGCAGGTGACTGCTGTCTGCTGATAGAATGACTTTTCTATGTACCTATGCACTGAAATTCCCAAAGCTTAGGCCCATTGCTGTGGTTCCAGTCAGATATTTTAAAAAACATTGTAGAAGACAAATAGTGTTTAAGCTTTCATTACTGTAATGAATATGTCATACTATACACCAGTCATACCTTTGTACTGAGCTCCAACTCAGAACTGTCACATTCCTCAACACAAGCAGAATGTAGTATACATGTACAAACAGTGTTCCCAAACTGTCTTTATTTAGTGCTTCTTCACTTTCCTTTTAAGGCAGCACATCGCCCAAAACAAAAAATGTTCTTCTTTCTAGCTTCCTTTCATATTCCTCTCTCCTATGCAATAATGACCAAAAATTCCAGCTAGATAGCTTAAATAACCTCTCTCACACACGGAGAAAGCTCTCCTGAAATATCTCTGAAAAAATAAGGGTGCTGCTTTCCTGATGACTGCCCAAGATCTGCTTTCACAATTAAGCCTGAGCAACTACTACAGAAGTGAAAAATGAGAAAAATTCACACCATTAAAATAACTTCAACAAAACACCCAGTCAAGTAGATCACCTGTGCAAAGCAGAACACATCTGAAGGTTGAAAGCCCTTTTGTATCTCAGAGTGCAAATCACACTGATCTTGTTAGGAATAATTCTTAGTGTTAGCTACTGTTTTTTCCAGAAGGGAATGAGAGGGAAATCTTCATCATGAGAGCTGAATTACTTTGATTTACAAAGCTGCTGGACTGACAAAGACATCGGCATTGATTGATACATTACACATTGGATGCATGGAAAGGATTCTTGAAAAGAAACAGATTAATTACTGCTTTGAAATACTATGGTTAGAACTGGTTCATATTTCATATAGTCAGCAAAGAAATTAATACAGAATTAAAACTGTGTTTTGCCCACGCAAACTAAATTCTTTCCTCCTTAAAATGCCAGTCCTAGAAACTGAGATGGATTTGCAAACTTGTTTAGATTAATTGTTGTTTTTTAACTGTTACTCATTCATTGTTCTGATAAGAAACCAAGATTCTCTGGTCTCCACTGCTACCACATTTTGAAGGTTGGTTGACAGATATCCAGCCAAGTGCTACGGAAGGATTTGAGATTTCAAATACTACATAAACTACTACTCTTTCTGCTGTCACCAGCAGATAGTAAAAATTTATCCTCTCACTTAATGTAAGTACAAGAGCACATATGAGGGCAGGTACATGAGTGCAATTCTGCAGGTACAAGACCATGATAAAGCCCTGTTTATTCCTTGAGAGCATATTCTGTGTTCTTGAGGACAAGAGGCTTTAAGTACTTCGACACAATACCTAAACAACAAACTAATTGGTTAGATAGTTTTGTATTTAGGAAATAGCTATAAAAACATCACTGATGTTGCAAAATTCAAGCACTGAAAAATTCAGAAGTCCCCTCTGCAACCTTGGCTTTTACAAGTTCACTGTATTTTTCACACTGAATATCCTGCTCCAACAAATGTTGCTCCAACATGTTCCTGACCTAAAAGTTTTTTGAGTTTTTGTAATGCAATGTGAGGAAAAGGTAGCTGCTTCTAGTGTCATTTGAGCAACAGCCAAGCTGATACTCCTACAAAAAAATTCCAGCCCGAGACACTTAGAGTTGTGAAAAAGTCTAAGCATTGAAAAATAAGATTTTATAAAGTTTTAATAGAAATGAGAAGTAAATTTATTTTATACATAACAAATATGTAACATACACACAGATACTGGCACAGATGTATATACACAACTGGTCCAGAATGGAAAAATAGTACAGAAACTTTGTGCCAGGCTAGCAGTTTCAATACTAAAACATGCAAAGGTATAATTTGCAATTAAAAAAAAAAAATTGTGAAGCATCCATAACATAAACTTGTACTGTAGGTTACAACCAGACAACTTGATTTAATGGTGACACTTAAATTCTTTTGGATATGGTATAATGCTTTTTTTCTTTTTCAATTTAGACCAGTGAGACTTTTATCATGCACCAATCTGCACAATGCAGTGTTCACATTTTTTTGTGTACTGTCTTTTCTTCTTCATTTCAAAGTGCTTCCTTTCTCAGGGTACTGCTCTCTCTTTCATGGTGAGTCACTCGGAAGTACCCTAGCATGCTGCATCTTGCAAATAACTGAAGGCTTATGTTTTCTCCTTTATTTTGGTGGTCTCTAATTTGGGTGGTCTCTAATTTGCATTTGGTTTAAATGTGAAAGCAGTTACTGTATGCTCAACTGATTTTTTTAAGGACACATTTGGTGATTGCCTAAGAAAGGGTAAAATCACATATCTGCTATCAAGCAGGTCCTGATAAAAAAGATCATGTTCTCCTTCAGACATGAGAACAAGCAGTAGCTATTTCTAGTCAACAGTAATTGAAGAGAATAACAGGGCTCATTTGAAGTTTAATTCAGGAGGATCACAGTAGCAGCACTAGTTCCAGTGCGCTGGTCATGTTTCTGTCCTCAGAGTGACCCTGCAGGGCTCCTGTTCCACTTCTCAGCATCAATGCAGGCAGTCCCCAGAGGATGGACACTCCCTAATCCACCTTCAGGATGTTAGAAGTATTAAATAATAGATGTAAGATTTATTTACAGGTAACTGGGATGCTGCGGTGTTACATTTCCATGCCACATGGTTCAAAAGGTCTTGCAAAACAGCAGATGATAAGGCTGGCAATGGAAGGAGGCAGTTTAAGCAATTTGTCTATAAAGGAAGGAAATAGCTTTTTTTTGAGGATGGATCACAGTTCCTGTGAAATCAATTGATTCAGCGAGACAAGCTATTCACTCTGGTAAGGTAACTTTAGTTGTTTGTAAAGGTAGCTCTAGTGTGCATTTACTGGTCGAATAAGTACAATTGAAGTTCATATTTTATTTTTTAGAATTTTCTCCCTGTTTTGGTGAATGAACACACCTGCCATCTCTTTAGACCACAGGTCTTGCTTTACACACTGGACGCATTTCTGAGGAAAAGAAACATTTTGTTTACCAATAGAATTCTTTTATACAAGTATTTCTCTTCAACTGCACCCATAACACCCCAACAGACACAGCAAGTCTGAGGTGAAAAGAACTGAGTGATGGTACATGCAACCTTTGCCTGCTCTTTCCATTCTCCTGGCTTTCATCTATGACCACTGCCGCAGGAAGGAGTTTGACAGACGCTGCTGGTGTGGCACAGAATGGCAAAAGGACAGAGACACACAGAGGGATTAATTAGTCAGTGAGAAAGAAAAAGGAAGAAAGAGAGAAGCAGAGATCACAGTCCTGGTTCCACCATCAATCCAGCTGATGGGGTGTCCAGGTACACATGTATTGGTGGGGGTGCCTTTTTACAGAAAAGTTTTACCCACCCTGGAGAAAAGTTTTTCTCTTTCTATGCAAATCAGTTCTCATGTGCAGTTCATTCTTTCAGACCTTTCTGGAAATGGGTCAGAGATTTTGGTGGTCTTGGGTGGTCTCGATGCCCCCTATAGTCCATACCCACTTCTTGGCCTCACTCCTGCTGTGCTGGGTTGTGTTGCGCTTATCTCGGGAGCCAGGACAAGGATATTTGTCCCAAAAAGTGCTGTCCTTGCCGTGTATGGCGCCTTCTCCAGCCAGATCCTGTTCTTTCTCACAGCATGTTCTTACCAGCAATCCTTGCCTGGAATTACCAACAAACCTTATCTGGCTCCACAGCTATTCGGCTATCGGTGATTGATACCTGGATACCTACACATTACCCCCCTTATCTTCTAGGTGTTTACAAACTGAGCATAAAATAGAAAAACAGCTATAATTAAAGAGGAAGTATTTCAAGTTAATCCTAAGTAAGAAGGTCTGAATAGGTCCCAAACACATGTACTGATCTCTTTCTGCAGAAACTTCTAAAATATTTGCCCTCTTCATCTACATAGTCATCGGAATAGAGTTGAAATGCATCTGTAGACATTCAAAGTTACCTGCAATAACATACTTCACAATGTCCAAATCAGGGATGCTTAATAAAAGTAAATTAAACAGCATAACAGCTGGAAACAGAAGACTATGGGAAGTTTTAGAAAGGTAAGTATTGCAAAAGGAATATAGTCACAAGGCCCGGATTACTGGTGGGTTTAGAAAAATATTTCCCATTACAAAGGGATCATAGTGTTCCATCTCCTGACTAGCATGCCTAAAATTTCCAGGCCACAAGCAATAAAAGGAAATATCTGAGGGATCCTACAGCAGCACAGATCCTCAGTCTTTGTCTTGCATCACTAGTGTGAGACTTCTACCATTTCTTTGAATGATGTATTTGAATTGCTTCTATTGCAAACATTTGCTGCCCCCAAAGTCTCCATAGCTCAGTTCCCATGGCGCTGTGTACTTTAAAAGATGTCTCATATGTACAGTATCACATTTCTGTGGCTGCTATAGTAATGAAAGTACTTGTCTTTAACAACATTGCAAAGTGAAAAACAGGGATATAAAACATGAAGACTAAACAGCAGAGTTTGAAGTTAATTACTGAGGGAGGTTTGGCTCAATATGTAACTGACATACCAGTGACTTTACTTTCTTTCTGTTTCATATTAATATGAAACTGAACTAATATAGTCAAAAGAACCCCTTTATCTAGGCAGTAGGAGTTTTGCCTATCTGACTTGTGCATTGATTGCACAAATGTGTACATTTGTTAAAAAAGGGTCAATGACTGATTATTATCTCATTATTTCTGCATTTTTTCTGCAATGTAATTGTTTCATTACTTTCTAAAGCGTATCTTTGTTAGTGTTTTTAATGAACAATGACATGTTATTTGTATCCAAAGCTAGAGTAGAAAGCAATCCTTGTGCTATAAAACTAATATTTTGATGCTTGAATTCCCCATGCAGTCTGTAAAGAAGGGAGGAAAGTGCCCCTCACCAAGCTTTACTAACCCACAGAGGAAGAGAACCAACTGGGATACTGTATTTTGCAAGAAATTAAAATATTAAAGTTGTAAAGCAAAAAAAGGACAAAGACACTGAGAAAACATAAGTATAAATATGAAATAGCAAAACAGGATCTGCTTGTGGAAAGTAAAATCTAATCCACTATGGAAGTGATTCAGCATCTCACACATATACATTGCTATGTACCTTCTATACAAACACATTGAAACACATATAAACATAGTCCTGTGCACACACATGCAGGATGAACTTAAAGAGGAATTAGTGGGAACACCAATGAATGTGCCAGTAATGTTTTGGCATCACAGCCAGTAACACGTAAGAAATAGCATGTAAGTGTGCAAAGAACTATGGCTAAAACCCAATATATTTTGCAGTGCATATACACAAATAAACTGACGTAAAGTAAAAAAGGCCTGTCTGCATTTTGTATATTTCCATTGCAACCATGCCTGTAATTCTGGACTCACCACATCTGTTAGAGTAACACATTAAATTCTTTTTCATCTGTTGGAAACAGTTTTTCCAACTGTTAAGCTCCTAGGAAAGTTTTCAATTATCTAGAAATACATTACCTTACACTTCATACTATCATTCTGTTACTCCAGTCTCAAAACCATTCAAGTCCTTCTCTATGACCATGATTAACACCAGGTGCCTCCCAATCCTATGGCACTGCATACAGGCATTATAGGAGCTCTTGTCTTGAGTTTATGGTCTGAAATTATTATGTAAAAGAGAAAAACATATGATGAGAAATTAGATAAGAACTAAGGCCAGTGAGTCTGTGTGAGTTAACTGTAGTCTCATACAACATCTGTAACTTAGCGAAGACATAATCCCAGATCACCAGGGCCTCAGTTAATGCCTAAACTGCAAAACTGTGCTCTGTGAGTGGGAATAATGCTGAGCCAATGAGTCCCCAACACCATCACATGACAAACTTGCATTTTTTCCTTCCTCTTAATGATATCAATGGTAACAATTTTATTTGCAATAAACATTTGTCACATACAAGCCTGATATTGCATTGTTTACATATCAAAGAAATTTTATGCTCATTCAAATTATAATGGCAGTGTTGCTCCATTAGAAGTAGTTCTTGAAATTTACTGCAGACTATTAAACTTCTGTTTGACAACAAGAATTTTTACTTTGCTTGTTTTTCTCTGACATTTATTAGTACAATATCTGAGTTATTCATTCTTGTTAATTTGGCTTTTATGACACACATACGGAATGAAGGGGATGTATCACCTTACGGATACAATAGAGTTGTTGAGCACATAGTTACATATTCTAGGCAATTATTCTGAAGTATTTTCATTATTTTCTAAGCCTTCACTTAAAAGCAAATGAGAAACAACAACCAATCAACCAAAAAAAGCCCCCAGGTTTCATCTTGAGATTTGCCTTTTTTATTCTCTCCATTCTCCCTTTTTTCAATTATGTTTTTTGAAGTTTGTTCTTTTATGTTTTGTAAACCAAGAGAAGAATTTTAAACTAACAGCACAGCAACTGCGCTAAAGGAGTAACCCATCAATAGCAGTCGCTGTCCTTAGCAAGGCCCTGAGAGGCACCAGGATAAATTGCTGCTTGGCCAGACAGAGAGATACTAGCTCACAGATGAGCAGTCCAATGCAGAAAACTGGGACACAAGTGTTCTTTTATGCATTCTTTTTCACATCTCCTCCTCCTTTCTCTGTACTTCCTTATGGTAAAGTGTTCATGTGCCATGCATTGGCACTCACAGGTCTTCCAAACATCAATCTATAATGCAACCACCCTTCATGGGGGGCTACAGATCTAAAGATCTATGCTATCTTAATTCAGTCCCATTCTCTTTACCTACCCAGTCTACCACAGAAAAAATGGAATGATCTTTTGTTCTCCCCTTTCCATTTTATCCATGTTTAGACTTGTAGTCCTTAAGTATGCAGTGATAAAAACAAAAAGGAAATAAATTCACCCTCTTGGTTTAACATTCGCTTTACCATTACCAGCAACATTCTTTCGTATACATCAAATCCATTTTTAGACCTTATTACTACTCTTTTGTTCCATTCAAGTCCATCTTACTTCCATAGTGAATCTTGTCAGATTTCTCTTCCTTGACTTTCAGCCCACGGCCTCACCATCACCTGCCATTTTAGACATCCATCAATTCCCTCTCGGAACTCAGTTCCACGAATTACACTGAATAAAGTGCCTCAAAAAAGGAGACTTTCTCAGTGATGGCACTTTACCTTACTCCCTTCTGTGCTGTGGGCTGCATCCTCCTCCAATGTACTTTGTGTAGGAATTGGCACCTGTTGGAGCCCTTGAATGGCCACTTTAGTCTCCTGATGTTGCTTAAGACAAACCGAGTGGAAAAGGCTGGATAGTTTCTGCTGGACATGGTGTGTTGGGGCAGCTAAGTGTCAGTTATCAGCGTCACAGCAAGGAATAGGATAACGTACTGAATGCAAGAAGGGAAAGGGGGGCGAGCAGGAAGGGCATGGGGATTAAGGGACAAGGCACATCTTGGTTTCCTAACTTCCATTAGGAAAAGTTAGCAAGCGTAACTTGCTGTCTTGCTAAGCATTTTTCAGCTCAATTTCTTGTCAGTTCCCTGTCCATGACGCTGTGCTATGTGTGCGTGTATCCCATGTCCCACTCCAATTCAGTGCTCTGTTCCCCTTGCCCATCCGCCCCTGCAAGTCAACACTCCAGTCCCCACACGTTCCCTGGGTCAGTTCTTGTCTCCACTGCATTCCAGCCAGGTATCTCCTGCCCCAGCACTGTCTGCACAGCTGGGGTGCAGGACAGACCCGCTGCTGCCAGCAGCTGCTTGCCCGGGGCAGAGCTGGCCCACGAGCAGCTGAGAGTGACTGTGCTGAGGGAGGTTTTGTGCCTTGGCTACTGCACAGAGTGCACAGCTGTGTTTTCAGAGTGACGTGTACAGGCTGGCCAGCGTGAGAGGCCGTCTCCATCAATCAGTCTCGAGATTAAGGTGCTGAACTCTTCTGAAGTCTTGCAGCATATTCCAAGTGAAGTAATTCAGAGCGTAACTTGGCTGTGGGTGGGTGGAGCTCCATGGGAATAGGTATAAGCACTCTGCCAAGCTGCAAATACCATAGTAAAGAGATGGCAGGGCTGTTCAAAGAAGAGGTTGATGGATATCTTTCTTTACTTGAAAGAGAAAAGTTTTCTTCTATCTGAATGGAAGAATTACTTACATACAAAAACATGCCTCCTAATGCTCAATTAAGGCAGACATTCAGTCTGAAATGTGAGTAAAAAGCCTGAAAAAATTACAAGCAGCCAATGATAGATTCTTAATAAAAATGTCAGTTAACTTTCATAAAAGATTGCTTCCAGCCCTACCTATAATTATGTTGTATATGTTACAGCTACAGATCTATGTGTTCGCCTCCTAGTTTGTACAAGTTACAGCTTACTTCTTGCAAGTTCAAGGAAGTGGGTCTTGTGGAATTATCTGATAGGAGAAAATAGTTTCACAGGAATTAGTTTAGGCAGTACATTCAGACAAATTAGAGAAAAGCAACAACAACGAAAACAACAAAACAAACAAAAACCACTAAAAAACCCCCAGCAACAGACATGATGTTTTAACAAATGGTCGAATTCACAGTAGAAGTCAAGATTATCAGCACTTTTAACGGGACAATATGACACAAGTGTGTGGACAAACACGAAGTTTTTGAGATTATGAAATTATGAAAGGCTTGAAATGCAAGGATAGGAACTCAAGATCAGAGACAGAAGTTAGTTTACGATGTTATTCCACAAGGTAAGCAGTGCAGTCAGATGGTAGACTAGAAATATGTCATTAATTGCTTCAGAAACTGTAAGGGGCTATAGTGTACGTACTCAGAAGTCTCATTTTCTGCAAAGAAATCTAGCTTAAAGCACTTTATAGTTTACATTTATAACATACATTAGAGCTGAATGTATAGCATGTATTCAGACTTCCTTAAAATTAGACCTTCCTCCAATTTTTAGTAGCTGAAGGTTACCACACTTTTGAACCTCTAGTTAATATAAGTTTGTTTATCCTTAAAGATTGAGTTAATGAAAACTAAACATCAATGACAATATTTTTTTGGATAGGCATAAATGAAAGGACGATTCCAATGATAGATCTCTATAGCTCTGGATGACACAATCGAAAGCAAAATGAGGTAAGGCCAATACTAACTAATTTTGGAAAACTTTGCCAAATTGTTTTCACTTCTGAAAGTTTTTCTTCTTACCGTTGTGGCAGAGGTGTACATCAGCCTGGCAAGAAGTCATTCTGTGGAACAGGGTGAACAGCTGATCCTCCAGTTAACCTAATAAAGAGCTAGATAATTTGTTGCCTAAAATAAGATGCTATCCCTTGCTTTCATGTTTTTTGCCTCTTTTAAGTTAAATGTAGAAAAGTGATTCCAAAACAATAACAAAATATGAAATACACTAATAAAAATCTCTATTTTGTTTTCAAAATCTCTGAAATTATTTATTGATTTGGACAAGTTTCCACTGAGATTAATTTTTCACTTGACACTTAATTTTCTAATTTTTCCTACCTCTATCCATTTGTTCACTTCTTTTTTAGTTTGGTTAAATGATTGTTTGTGGTTATTTGAAATTATTTGAATTAACTATATTTGGGAAAATGCTAAACAGTAACTTCTTTTGCAGTTTTATGCATTTGGTTCACCTGTGATAAATGTAGCAGATGCAGTCCAAAACAGCAAAAGAAAACAAGAAACTTTCCCGAGATACCAAGTTACCGTAAAAACTTTTATTATATTGATCACCTTAGTTATGCATATCTCTCTCAGAAAAAATGATGAATGGAGAAAGCTAGCAAAGATCAATAGTAATAGGCATTGGTTCTGAAAAGTAGCCGGCACTTTATGGATGAACTAGATTTTTTTTGTGATAAAACCAAAACCCGTATCCTTGTTACACTGTTGGTCAGGAATTTGATCAGAAAACAAGCCTATATAAGCTAGTCCAATCCTTTTCCTCTGAAAATTACAGAAGTACTCATGGGCACTACACTTCATTAACAGAGAAAAATACTGTTATCCACTGCGGCTAGAATATAAACACTGTCCAGAGTCTCTTGAATTCCAATTAAAAAAACAAAAACAAAAACAAAAACAAAAACAAAAACAAAAACAAAAACAAAAAACCCCAACCAAACAAAAAAAAAAACAACAAAAAAAACCCAACAAAACATGATGTGATGTTGCTGGCTTGTTTGTTTTTCAAGTTGTTCTCTTTTTTTACAGAATTGATAAGAACTTTCTTTTCATTGACTGTGGTAAGATCAGACTAGTTCAAGGAATTCCTTGCTCACAAGCCCAAAGTTGCCTTTCCAGACAGCACACAGGAAAGAAGTCTCTTCCCCTCTCTGTTCGCTTGTATCACAGTATGTGAATTTTTCCACCATCCCTCTGCTCTTTAGATGTTTTTAGTACATACACACACCTATGTCCTCGTCTTCCCTTTTATATTCTACAAGACACAGCAAACACAAAATCTCAGACACTGATCTACAAAAAGCTGAGTCTTTGGAAACTGAAAAGGCAGTCCATCATCATCCTTCATCTGCTCACGTTGCAAAGCTTGGGATCACTGAGAAACAGCAACGGAAGCTGGAGTCAATATCATATGTTAGCAGCATTTATGCTTCAAAAATTTCTGGCAAACGTTTCTTTCCTAATTGGGGAAACCAGAGTGGCCTTGTTTACAGATGAATCCAAATCATTCTCCAGGTTTTGTGTTTGGATGATGTGTTGCTGTTTCAGCCATCAGTCAAAGAACAATAAATGCACTTGTTTCCACATTTTGACTGAGTGGGCAGCAGCTAACATACCTATCAGCTTGAGTGCAGTCTGAAGACTCCTCAGATCAAAAATGCATTCACTAGCAGCCATTCAGCATCTAGCATAACATGCCATATTTTGCAACTAATGAGCAACAAACAAAATCTCATCTGTGTATTTGGCTGTACTGGAAAAGGTAAGAGTTACAGGAAATACCTAACTGAAGTGCAGACTCAGGCTGAGGTAAGTAATTAAGTGCTCACCAAAAGAACTTGTTGTGAGAAAGGGAGACCCAGAGGGGCACAAAACATCTGGGGAGAAAATGGGTGACCATTGAAACAGAAGCACCGGTCTGAGTCTGTCTGAGTCCAAATTGACATTTGAGACTGAAGTGACTTCATGGAGACTGAAGGGGCTCAGCCTTACACATGTTGCTGAACGTTTACAAGTGCCACACCGCTTGCACCTTGTGCAGAAGCCACGGCACAGCCCAGGAGAGAAGCTGGGCTGGCCAGCATGATGGTTTCTCATGTGACTTCCCTATCCTTCATCAGGGCACAATTTGATTCAAAAGTCACAGACTCATAGATCATAGAATGGTTTGTGTCGAAAGGGACCTTTAGGATTATCTGTTCCCAAGCCCCTGCTGTAAAGCCCAGTCAGGCCAGCACAGAGGTCCCAAGGGGGCAGTTTGGTGATCGTGGGGCACTGAGATTTGTACTTCCTTTGCTCACAGCCTTCATTTAAGGAGTATGGACCCTCTAAGACATGGAGAGCACCTTCATGTGTTTGGGTTACCTTAACAAATTGTTGCCTATTTTATGACCCATGGTGAACTTCAACTAGGTTTATAACTGGCTTAGTAATATTTTCAAAAATTTGAAAGACAGAATAACTTCATTCAGGCATGACTCTATTATGTATTATGGATGAAATTGCTTGAGATTCACCTGAACTTTTTTTTTCCATATTTGAGTCATAGTCAATAGGGCTGTTACACTACATAGACAGTATTCAGTTTCTAATATACATAATGAACAGCCTTATTTTCAGCTATTAAAAACACAGCATACAAACAACCTGAACTGTATTCGTGGTCGTTGATTGCCAAATCACTGTATAACATACGAAAATTTTTCAAAGCAAGCTACAAAATAACGGGTAATAAATTGCAATTGCTGCCATAGGAAGATGAACAGAAATCTCTTGAACCAAGACTCAAAGCCAGACACTGTACTTCCTGTCTTTTAGATCTTCTAACATGTAAATCGACCGTTACAAAGAGGATTAACCACTAGAAGTGTACGACTGAAGCCCAACATTCAGCCCTGCTCTTTATTCGCTGCCAGAGCAGACCAGGTGTCCAGAATCCTAATGCTGGCCTCTGCAGTTGGGGTTTATATGATCTGCATACTAAGCACAAGTCACTATTGTATTCTGGCTTTAATTTATTGGTGGCCTTAACAACTGGCTATTTTACTGCTAATTGTACTTTAAATTGCTTGTACAAAATCAAACAGTACTTGAGACTCTAAACACGCACTTTCATGAAGTACGGTTATTTTTTAAAACTGTTTATTTTATCAGAGAATTAGATTTGTGCTCAGAGAAGTAAGGCTTTCTCACAGAAAATTGCCTTTTGGTATATAAGTTATGTTAATGGCTTAAGCTTTTTTTTTTTCTCTGAAAGCTTTATAGTACATACTGTAAATGGCATGGTGGTGTAAGAAAGCATTTTCAAAAGTTGCCACAATCTAATCACAGGTATATCTCTGTCATTGCCCTCAGCATTTGAGAATCTCCCCTTTTAGCAGTTCTTGCAGAAAAAGAACTAGGTATTCTGATAAATTTAATTTTGGAAAATCTGTCTAATTTACCAAAAGTCGCCACATGGTTTCAGCTTGTATTTTGAAGTATATTTGGTTATGATGGCTGTGGAACAGAGCCAAGGGCTGTCAAGGAACATGGAGTCCACCTTGCTTGACTGCAGATGTGGATGTTCCTCTGGTACAGCCTAGTTTGTATCTTCTAAGAAGTAATTTCTTCTTCGAGAAAACGAATTTAAAGTACATGGCTTGCTAATTATTTTGGGATCTGTCTTGCTGAAATGCACTGTGAAATAATAATAGCTAGCTTCTGCTCCTGGACTGCAGAACATTTTACAGATCTAGTAAAGATCTCTCTGCTTACACCATATTTGTAGATGAATTTAGGTAACTTATCCTGCGTCACACTAAGCCTCTCCTTGCAAAGCTGATAGCAGACACTGTATCTGTCACTTCCACCACATGGTCCAATAACAAAATGATAATTTTTCAGTAAAAATTGAGGGTCATCTTGATCTACACAAAATACAGGAATTGTCACATAACTCAGAAACAAGATCCACTCTACAGACCGCAGGACTGCATGCCTACTCTTCCAGAATTTGGCTTCGTTTTTCCACTTCAAAATACTGTCCAGGCAGAGTCGATGGAATACTTCTATTTCAATGTTTGCCAGATGTGCAGTTGCTCATGATAAAAGTAAAATTTCTAGTGCTATGGGACTGCAAGGTCAGAAAAATACTGTGATAACTATGGCAGCCATACAGTAAACTCAAGGTTATGCGTGAGAAGTTATTTAGTCTGCTCTGTATTCAACATTGCCAAGCAAGCTTAAGTCCTTCTGCATTCAGAACATTAAGCAATTGTGTTTCCATCCCATGGAGTACAGTCCTCATGCTGTCAGCCATGGAATACCCTGTGATGCTTCCAGCAACAGCGAGGTAGTTTAAAGTGCTTAGAATAAATGAATGGACAAAATCAAAACAAAGACATAAAGTATAATGCTCAGAAAAAACCAAACCAAACCAAAAAGCCCACAAAACCCCCAAACTAAAACCAAATTTAATTTCAAATTCAGATCATAAAAGTAAAATCCTGGTTGCAAGTGCTGCTTTTAAATTAAAAAATTAATTACAAAATATTTTAGAATGGTATTTTAATTAAATTCTTAAAAACATTAAGCCTGGGTTGAAATCTGCAAAAAATTGATGGGCTTTAATATATGATAAGCAGTAGATTTAAAATCTCTGTAGAAGATGTAAAGAGAAGTGTACTCTGCTTTTTAACTCTCAGAACACACCGATATCTCTAGTTTTCTTGAATGAGTGCTTGAAAAAGGTTATTATTCCTACTTTCTGCCACTCTGCTTTTGAAACACAAATAATTAAACTGTCATTATTTATAAATTCTGACAAATGTAGAAAGAGTACTGACACTTCACTGGACTTTAAGTTTTCAAGATTCTTGATTATTTGTCTTTAGAAATATGATACTGTCACGTGACAGTGGCTTGGCAGAGCTCTACTTTGTGCACATATCTAGAGTTGAATTGAGTTGTAAATAATGACCTATGATTCTTTCCCTTATGTTTAATGTACATTGTGTGTAACTAAAAACGAGGAAAAAAGCCTGGAACAGGGATAGAGTTATTCAACCTGATTGAAATATAGTGAGCTGAAAGACTGGAATATAGTGAGCTGAATGACTAAAATACTGTGAGTGCTTAATTTTAAAGGTAATTTTTATGCATCATATCTGAACATTGTAGGTCAAGAATTTTACCCATTGTCAGCCTGTTCTACAGATTTGAGAAAAAAAAAGGGCTGGATTATCACTCTGGCAGACTTACATATACATATTTATATTTTGATGGTGTTGTCAGTTTTCCTGTTCAGTGTTCCTTAGCTTCAGTCTGAAAACCTTTGAGGTAACTTGGATTGTGTGTTTAGATTACTTGCTAGTAGTTCAAGCTTCTAAGTCATGTGAAAGAGATGTCTGTCTTTTTATTCTAAAATGATACACATTCATCCGTTACTTCCCATTGAAGGAGAACTAGGAGCTGTTCAAAGAACTGTGAGCAAAGGTGAAGAAGTTTCCCTTCTATTTTGTTAAATAATAAGGCACAGAAAGACTGTGTTGTTAAAACATGCCCAAATAGTGGATGGTTCATTTTTCAAAAATGGTTCATTTTTCAAAAAAAACCTCATCTTAAAAAAAGCCATCACCATAAGCATACACACCCTCTTACTCTCTGTTTACTGAAGTCAAAATATTAGAAGAGGAATGCCTTTTTTCCATAATTCTTCCCTCGGTATAAATACTATTTTTTAATATGTTATTTGATAACTTGAAACTTGCTCTTCCACTTACGCAGCAAAAACAATATTTGTGACATAAAATAACTGAAGCCATCTGTGGTAAAGAACATACAGAAATATTAAGAAACCATCAACCCAAAGTCCTGGTTTGTCTTCTCACTATGGTTTCTCCATCTGTTAAATAAAGAAGAGATAATGAGTTACTCTGTGAAATATTTTCAAATCTGCAGATGGGAATCTCTGCATGGGAACCAGGTATTTTTTATTATAACTAATGTTAGCAATAATGAGTAAAATCTACATTTTGGGAAACTAGCTTACACACAGAAATTTGCTAATTTAGACACCCTTATAGAGATGCATATTAAACATAGATATACATTTATATTTCTTTTCATAGTCTGTCCAAGCAGCTGTACAGCATGTGAGTATTTGACAAACTCATCTTACAGTACTTTCCTTTCAGACTCTAATAGGATACAGGATTCTGGATGTGTGATGATCAACATTGGACAGTCTGAAAAGGCATGCCTGAGAACTTGAAACCTCAGGAAAATGTTCATGATAATCTGGATAATGTATGCAACCAGTATATACTTTTTTACTCTACACATGTCCTCTGACATCACTCTTGGCCTTAAGAATTGAAAATGACGGCCTAATAAAAGTTTCCAGATTTCCATAGATAATGCTGCCTTCCAATAGACATGGGTTTAACTGTACTCAAAACATTCCAGGAAAATTCTCTTTGTGTGTACTGGTTTTGCATGTCCTGGTTTGGGTAGCATGGGGGCACCTGCAGGGGTGGCTTCTGTGAGAAGCTGCCAGAAGCTTCTTCCATATCCAGCAGAGCCAATCCGTGGCGGCTCCAAAGATGGACGTGCTGCTGGCCAAGGCTGGGCAAATCAGAAATGGTGGTAATGTCTCTCTGGTGACATATTTAAGAAGAAATCAACCCAAAAGTTGTGGTGCAGTAGTAATACTGAGCAGAGCAGAGCAGGGTGAGAACATGTGAGAGGAACAGCCCTGCAGACACCAAGGTCAGTGCAGGAGGAGGGGGAGCAGATGCTCCAGGCACTGGAACTGGGAGTCCCCTGCAGCCCCCGGTGCAGGCCGTGGTGAGGCAGCGGTGCCCCTGCAGCCCAGGGAGGTCCTCAGGGATGCAGAGATCCACCTGCAGCCCTTAGATGAGCCCCACACCCGAGCAGGTGGGTGCCTGAGAGGAGCTGTGAGCCTGTGGGAGACCTGTGGGAAGAGGGTGCAGTTCCCAGGCTGGAGCAGTCTGTCCTTGAAGGACTGCACCCGTGGAGGAGTGACCCAGTGCTGCAGCAGTTTGAGGGGTGCTGTTGCCTGTGGGATGAACTCATTTTGGAGAAGTTCATGGAGAACTGTCTCCCATGGAAGGGACCCCACCATGCAGCAGAGGAATGACTCCTCTCCCTCAGCAGCAAGAGAAGCCCTGGGTGATGAACTGACCGCAGCCCCCATTCCCTGTCTCCTCGCACTGCTGGGGTGGGAGGTAGAGCTGGGAAGGAGGGAGTGGTGGGGGAAGGTGTTTTTAAGCATTTATTTTACTTATTATCCTGCTCTGATTTTGTTACTAAAAAATTGACTTCACATCTCTAAGTTGAGCCTGTTTTGCCTCTGATGGTATTTGATGAGAGATCTCTCCTGGTCCTTATCTCAACACATGAACCCTTCAGTGAATTTTCTCTCCCCTGTCCAGCTGCAGAGGGGAGTCAGTGAGCGGCTTGGGTGGGGGCCTGGCATCTGGCCAGCATCAACCCAAAACATTATGTCTTTTCCTTTGTTCAAATACCAAACCCTTTATTTAGTTCAGCCTACCTTATATTAGAAAGGCCTAATGTTTTCATGTCTGTCCTACAGAATAAAATACTGCTTTGCTATGGTAATGAAGTGAGTCATATTAACCTCTACAGCAGAGTATAAAACAATGCTGTAGTATCTCTTTGTACGAATGTTAATTTATGAGTATTTGTTAATTTTAACATGTCATCATTCTTCAGGTTGTGAACATCATGTATAACAGATTTTCTTAGGGAGGTTGGTATTTTTCTTTGGTGTCTTGATTTTACCTATTTGGACAAAAGAAATGAAGTATCACTTGGGTTATAGTTAATTCACAGTCCATTCTTTTGCCTTATTCTTTCCTCCAGATTGACATTAATCCATGGGTAGTGCCACATGAAAGTGTGGCCTACAAAATCAGTGAATAAACCAGAAAAATCCATACCCTTTACTGGGACTGGAAGCTGTAAATTCCGTGAATACTCAGCTGTGGGTTTGTTGCAGGTTTCGAGTAGTTGGCTACTGTGCAGGTATGCTCCCTCAGGATCACATCTGAAACCAAAAATATAAATCAAAACATTTTAATTCATTCGCAAGGTTTCATCCATTCCATCTCTTTAAAGATGTCAAAACCACTACCCTTGCCTTAAGCATTTTTTTGCCATTCCATGAATTTACTGAACATACTTTTGTCTGAATGTGCATAAACTATTCTCTCTAAATCAAATGAGAAACTATAAATAACATTAAACCTCATTTGAGATTCAGATTCAATTGCAGATTCAGATTGCAGTTAAATTTAGATTTATTTCATAAAATGCTTTTGATTAACATGATTCCTGCTTTGCTCTTTCTGAAAAATCAAGACTTTTTCCATTTGAGAAGGCAATATTTCTGACTACGTAAGTTAAGAACCTGCAGCAAAAAACACAATGAAGCTTAAGCATTTCCTGCAAGAATTACCTGTGAATGATAAGATAGTAACAGACTCCTTTGGGGTTTCTGATATTGGCTGGTTGGTTGTTTATAAAATTACAGATTGCACTGTTATTCTACATCCTTCTAATATTTCTTCACTAGAATCATTTTTATGACTGGTTGGTAGATAAAATACTGAATCATTTCTGGATGGATATCACTTCTACAAAAATGCTTTTAGGAAGCTTCATTAATGTTCTGGGACATATATACTGGGGAAAAATTAGACTGATATGAATCTTCTTATTACTGGGGGGTTTTTTTTCAAATTTTTCTGATGAACAGAGGAAAAATATATTTCGTGTTTCTGTCCAAGCAAACAGTACTTCATGAAAAATATAAAAACTACATTCTGTATATTGTCTGCCACATATTTGGTGACATTTCTTTCATGCAAGCCTGCGTAGAAATACAGCATTTCCCTGCCATTTATTTTATTAGTGGATTGTGCTGGTAAAGCTTGGGAACAAACCTTAACAGAGAACAGCAACATGCTGTCCAAAGCTGCCCTATGCCAGACCAATACTTATTACATAAAATTGCTGCAGGAATTCAGCCAATGGAGCTGGGTTGCCTGCAGCTTCTAAACATGACTGAAAAACCATAAAAGGCAGGCAGAATTAAAGAGGAAAATGAGAAAGGTATACATCTTCCTTTTATGCTCTGAAGTACAACAAATACCAACAGAAGGGTGGGGATGTCCTCCAGTAAACTTTGCTGCACCGACATTTCAGTAAATGAGCAACAGTGACAAGCTTTAGCAGAATTCGTGTCCTTCAGCAGTACAAAATCAATAATTTACACCTGCTGCCTATTAGCAATCTAAGTAGTCAAAAATTATATTAAAGGTGTTATGTTAAGTGTAAGCCACATGTGTCAGTTTTGGGCACCGCCCTGATGGAGAAGTTTTACAGAATTTTCTATTGTTGTGGAAGGCCTTGAAACCTTGGATATAAATGGATGAAGCAATGAGCAAGCAAAGTCTATAGAAAGAGGAAACTGGTCTTTGTTAGACCGACTAATAAAGCTGGAAAAAACAGGCAAGTGTTATCCTTGCATCAGTGTATTTTGAAATTATTTTTATAGAACTATATCTGTTTCACCCTACTAAATTTGATTATTTTCTCCTTGTACTTTCCCTTTTAAATAACTGGACTTTTTCTGAGATCTTCATTTCAAAATTAAATTCATTAAGGTTGCAAAAGTCTCTCAGATAGAACTAGCTGTGGAAAGTTTTGCCTGTGTTCAAATTCTCCAAATTTCTCTTTATAAAACTATTAGTACTGGCAAGTCAGAGCATGCCTCCCATTTATATTCTGACTTTTTTGACTGTAACTTAATTGCAGTATTCTGCAAATTTCCATGCAATATCAGCCTTATGTTTGGTTTCTTTAATAATTTAGTATTTAAGATTTTAATTTCAGTATCAGGAGAAAAACTGAGACAGGAGCAATCCCGTATGTAGCACTAGCATTTGAAATAATATTCAGATCAGTGGAAAATATAGGATTGGTTTCCATTTTATCAATGGTATTTACTTCTGAGAGTCATAGCTCTTGTTCCTGGCATACTACAATGATTTGTGATTTCTTTCAAAACACACTTCCATGCAGACATACTTTGCATTTTTGCTGGTAAAGCAAGCACAAGAATCCACAAAGAGGAATTATGGTGCCTGGTTCACACATCTCTTCCATTCCACGGAGGCCATCCAGACTGAGCAGTTCCACAGCTCCCTTCCAGCCCCAGCAAGTCAGAAAGCTGAGAGAGGATGCATCGTATCTGATATACTCTTTTTTTTTTTTTTTTTTTTTTTTTTTTTTTTTTTTTTTTTGTTTTTTTTTGGTTTTTTTTTTTTTTTTGTTTGTGGGTTGTTTGTTTGTTAGGGGTTTTGGTTTGGGTTTTTTTTTTTGTTTCAAGTGAACGCTACTGGTTTCATACCGCGTGTTATTCTACCACACTACATCTTTGATATAATAAAACCCTGGGCATGAAGTCCAGCTAAAGTACCAAGAAAATGCTAGACATTTTTAGTTGTTTTTTGTGCTGATGAAAATTGTAGCTTCTGATTGTGAACTTCAGAATTCTCAGGGAGAGGAAAAAAATGGAAAAATCATTCATGGAAGCATACGGGCTTATGCTACCCTGTCACACAGCAAAAAGGAAGAACAAAATCATGAAGCTGGCTCTAATAACTATTATTTTCGTCTGTGCACTGGTGCATTACAAACAGGCCTGAATGTAAGTGCAGAGAAAGGCAACAGCAGAAAGTGTAGGGGGTTTGTAGAGTGACTACAGCTTTGACTGCAATAAAGTGAGACCCATCATTTGTAAATGAATCCTAGTCAATGGAAACCTCTATTTATTTTTGTGTGCCGCTTACGGGTGGTGAGTACTCATGGGTTTTGTTGTTTTTTTTTAAATGCTCCCTTCACTCACTGGTAGTGACAGGAACTGCCCACAGGGCTGCTGTTTATGTGCTCTACCTCTTCCAACTTTTGGTCATATAATTCACTTGTTTACAATTACTATGGCAACGATGACTGCTATGGCAACACTTAATAAACTGACACTAGGAAAGAAAAGATAAAAGAATAGAGGAAAGGAATAAAAGAAAACACATCTTGCACTAAATTGCAGGAAGATAAAACATTTTTACTTCGGCTCACTTGTTGCAGGACCAGATTCCATTCCCCTTTCTCACTCAGTGGGCTAAGGCAGAGGCCTGATTAAGGAGAAAAAAGCTAGCAGAATGAATCAGACTATCCTAATTTACCCCATGAGGTTAAGTTTCCCACTTCCGCAGAGCTCTTTTTGATTCTCATTATACTGCTGACAAAAAAAAAAGAAGCTTCTTTTAGATGGACCTTAATTTAAAATCTGTCACCATCACTGTTTTTACAAGTTACATGAATCATTCAGGTTATGAGCACTAGATAATTCTTAGTGTATTTAGTTTCAAAAAACTTCTGTACAGACAGTCTAATGAACTGAGCAAACCTTTTGCAGAGGGAAGACTGAGATACAGAAGCCTCACTTAGAGATACAGACACTTTATTTAGTGCATATGGTGATACGAATTGCAGTTGAGAGCAAAGACATGCTTGGTCCTAGCCATGGCAAATGTGAAAAAAAAATCATCGTTTTATAGGTC
This sequence comes from Melanocharis versteri, assembly GCA_013397845.1. Classification (NCBI taxonomy): domain Eukaryota; kingdom Metazoa; phylum Chordata; class Aves; order Passeriformes; family Melanocharitidae; genus Melanocharis; species Melanocharis versteri. The sequence continues at coordinate 197,230 of VZTG01005555.1, read as the reverse complement.
AGAAATGCTCTATGAGAAACATCAAGCTATCTCATATCTTAAGTTAAAAGACATTTAACCCAGATCTATTACAGGAGTAATTCGTCACTACTCTGTTCAGTCTCAGAAGGTTCAAAACAACCTGAATATGTTATTTTTGTTCATATAATAGACAGGTATCAGAATGGTCCTATTTATAAATGTTCTAAGTTTCAACTTAGGCTTTAGGTTTCAAATTAAATTCCAGGTCACAGGGTAGAAAACAGTATTCTAGTCATTTTAAAAATTGATAGCTCTTAGCAGGTTGTGTCTGTTTCTTGGACTGAAGACTTTTCAACCTGGCATTTTTCAGGCATTTCTGGCTTTATGTTTTCTATGCATTATGTAGAAGTATACTTCCCCAAAAGTGTCTATACCTTATGTAGAAGACACTTCTCCAAAAGTGTCACCATTCTTCTTAGGTTATGTTAACAGAAATCCTAACTGCACAAGGGAAGAGTGCAGAGTAAGAAGCCTGAGTAAGAAGACAGTTTGAGGACAGAGCACAGACATGAACGCTGGAAGGTGTGACCCTTTGAGAGCACACGGTATCTCTGTGAACATCTTAAGGGTGTCCGTGAAGTAATGGGATACTTCAGCTGCCTGCTTGGGCAAGTCTTTTGTGATGCTTAAAAGATAGGCTGTAACACATGAAAGGCAGATCTTTAGGTGAGTAGAGTAGAGGTTCTTAGACATCAGTGTGACAGAAGGGAAAGTACACAAACTCTGAAACCCTCCCCTAGAGAGTTAGCAATGTTTGGTCTCTCCTGCATGCGAATAGAGTGGGGTTTTTAATCTGCCAAACCAAGAACCAGGATCTGCCAAAACAAAAACCAAAAAATGGCAACTTTTTTTCTTCTCATAACCATTTTCAAGTAGTCTTTATGTGGCCTGCAGAATAAGCAGCCCAGGAGTATCACAAATCTGTTTTTAGAAGTAATGTATGCAACTATTAAAAGTACCTGTTTTGCTAGTGTGTTATTTTCATGGTTCAACCCCAGCCAGCAGCCAAGCCCCACACAGCCACTCACTCACTCCCCCCAGCAGGATGGAGAAGAAAATTGGAAGGGTGAGAGTAAGAAAACTCTTGGGTTGAGATAAAGACAGTTTAATAGGAGATGCAAAAGCTGTGTATATAAGCAGAGGAAAGTAAGGAATTAATTCACTGCTTCCCATGGGCAGACAGATGTTCGGCCAACTCCAGGAAAACAGGGTTCCATCACGTGTAATGGTGACTTGGGAAAACAAATGCCAAGTGTCCCCTCCTTCTTTTTTCTTCTCCCAGCTTGTATTCTGAACATGACACCACCTAGTATGGAATGTCCCTTTGATCAGTTGTGGTCAGCTGTCCCAGCTGTATCTTGCCCCCAAACAAACCTCATGTGCACCCTCACCCTGCTCACTGGTGGGGTGAAGCAAGAGGTGGCCTCAGCCTTTTGCAAGCACTGCTCAGCAACAACAAAAACATCCCTGAATTACCAACATTCATTTCAGCCCAAATCTAAACCACAGCGCCATACAAGATGCTATGGGAGAAATTAACTTTCACCCAGTCAAAACCAGCACAATTATTTAGTAGATCTCAGTCATCAGCTGTGGAAAGAAGACACCATTACGAAGTAAATAAAGTAAGCAATTTAACTGCTCACAATCACAATTAACAATATTTAGCACTGGAATTATAAAATATAAGGAGCCACAGAATTGCTAGCAAATACCCAGCTTTTCAGAATGTTTGATTGCAGACAATGCAGGTGCAAGGTAGTCACATCAAATTTACCTATTTTTTTTCAAAGCACTGTGACCAAGGAGGTAATTTTTATATTAGTATCTCTATAAACAGGAGTCTAAACTCAGAATTTATATCTAAGACACAGGGAAGCCACTTATGCCATGTAGATATATAATATACTCTTAACAACCAAACAAACCAACAAAAACCTAGTTGAGAAAGTAATATATTCAGCAAGGACAATCAGATAATCTCCTTTTTTATACATTATATATGGAGACTGTATGAGAAGATGCTACATTCAGGTATCAGCTGGCATTGTTTGAAAACATGGGTTTATTTCAAAAACTATTCTCTGAAAAACATCTTTAAGTGATGTCAGGTCTGAGCTGACAAATTAACTGGACTTCTTTACAGAGAAAAGTAATAACATAGAAATGTTTCATTCCTTTTCTTCACCCCTTTCCCCCCAAATAAAATGTAAGTGACTAAAGCATTGAGATACTTTCTGCAATCTTTCCTGGGCTGTTTTCTAGTCTCATTCATCAGGTGAGATCCAAAAGTATAGTTTGGTGTTGCAATACTTAATGCTTCAGTGCCTAAAAGTAAAAATCCAAGGTGTTGATAAATTCCCTATACAGCAACTGAGAGGAAGTTACAATTCTAAGTAGCAGCCAGTCTAAGAAGGAGGCAATACATCTGGGTGGCAGGAAATGCTAAGGAAAAAGAAATCCCAGAATTCTGTCCCTTGCCTGCCTGAAAGCTGCAGTTAGGAAACTTCAGAACTCAGAGTGATGCCAACATGATTTTTGCTTTTTCTTTTGTATACCATTTACACAGTTCTGTGTATCCACAAATTTTAGCATGCATACTTGTAATTCTTTAAGTCTGATAACTTAGCATAGTTCTAGTGTTTGTAGGGCCAGGAGACCAAACATTCTACTATCTTGGGGAGCCAAGGTCCCCTTCTAGATCATATTCTGTAAACTAGAGATTAGCCCACCCAGGGGGTGTGAGGGGGGCGGATTCTGTAGATGGAGAGAATCTCACATCATCCAGCCAAGCCCCATTATTGGGTACCTTTGTTAGATATGGTAATGTGTAAGGTCTATAACTCGTATATGCGATTTACCGTGGTGCACATTGCAATGCGTTCCACCTTGGCAAAGTGATGCATCGATAGGATCCTATTACAGATACTGAGGTAAACAACCCCCTAACCCTTTAACCGTGTCTGGCTTTCATTTCCTAAGACCAGGAAAAGGCATCAAGAGCCCTAGGACGCATGTGGTGCTGACACATTTACCTGGGGAGACACTTCCTAGTCGTGGAGGTGATTGAGCTGAAAATTTGCAGGTTTTTTATTGATGCCACAAGTTAATTCTCGGCCAGATCAGTCCCTCAAACTGGCCAACTGTTTAGCTTGGCTAGAATTCATTCTGGCAAATAAGACTTTGGACAGCAAGTTGAGCAAAGGCTTACAGAAATCAAGGAACTACAGCTTAAGGATATATAATGGTACAGCCAAGGGCGGCTAAAGCTGAATGCTGCTAACAGGCAGAACAGATCTCCTCTTGGCCTGCGGGTGTTTGCTCCTTCCCTTGCATTAGCAATGGTTCTTCTCTGGTGCTTCAGTCACCCCAGTCAGGAAGCTAAACTGGCTTCAACCAACATTATAGGGGGAGAAAAGCTGCGTTCCCATCAGATCATCCCACTGCCGTTTCATCCACCTACACACCGTGCAGAACACTGAGGAGGGCAGCGGGTGTCAGAGAAGCGAGGCAAGGGCAGGACATACAGGGAGCAAAGAGGAGACAGGCTGGACTTGCTGCTGGAATGTCAGAACTCTTTGGGGTAGAGCTTAGATCACACCAGCTGTTAACAGCAAAAACCAAAGTCGAGGATATCAAAGCAACAAAAAGATCATTGTTTTCTCCTAAATGTGTAAAATTATGTAAGTAAATACAGGTAGTTTTATCTTTAGCACGGCAATCTAGTGATTTGAACACTTTCCTTGTCATTCAAAAATGTTGGTTGTGATCTATTTTCAGGGGGTGGGGAGTATTTTAGTGTTACATCACGTATGAAAGACAATTGTGAAACGTTTGGAGTATTTTGGTTTTTGTAGAGTCAATAAAGATATCTATAGAAAGCGTTCTGTTTTTCATCACAGGGTCAATGTGGTAATTAAAAATCATGTGGGAACAGAAATGAGATTTTTTTAGAAATATATATGCAGTTAATTCTGCAAATATAAACCCTCTTTTTATAAAATTATTTCACTTTGTGTTGCTCTCTGTAATTTTTTAATGCTTGTTCTTTCTAGAAATCTGTCCCAACACAAGAGCAGATATATTTAACTGGATTTTTTTTTTACTCTGTCCACTCCATGGAGTATAGCTATGACCTTATCCTCCTCTTCTTTGGACTCTTACTTTAGTCTGGATACACAAATCCCTGAATAGTGAGTACAAAATTGCATCTCTTTCTTTACTTGTCCTCAGTTTCAGAACTTAATATGCAACATTAGTTAGCCCTAAAACGTTTCTCCAGGTTTTAAGGCATTCAGTCCATTGCCTACTCATTGTTAGGAGTCTTTATAGACATCCAAGTGCTAACAAATGCAAAATAAAAGAACCTGTTTTTCATGTTGCCAGAGGAAAACTTCAGACCAAAGGAAAAGCATGAAAAGAAATATTTGTTCAAGATTCTCTAAATGTCATTGAGGATGTGATTTCTAGTAATTGAGTTCTAGTAATGGCATTTCCTGCATTTTCACACACATCCCTCAGGTGAAACAGTTTGTGTGTAAGTAAAATTACAGTCTGTAGTCATCGCTAATGCTTTAATCATGTTATGAAGATACTGAAGTCACAGCTTCTACAATTTTTTATTTTACCCCTTCAGAAGAAGATGAAGCAGAGTAGAAATAAATTTCAAACATTAATTAATAAGCCCTGTTTTATTTTTTGCTTCTCTCATGTCTCTAAGTGTGCTTGCAGGAAAAGAATCGTACTCTTTCCAATATTTAGGAAGCCTAAACAAAACTTACTAAAATCTCTTTCGTTCTTAGTTCCCATCTTTGTCAAAATCAAAAGAAGAATTTAGGCACTCTAAGTGTAATTTTTGCAGAACTTGAATGTTTACATTTGTTATAAGCAACATCTGCAGTATCAAATGTTTTAAACCAAAATTATTTACCTGTCCAAACTTGACATGCTCTGCATTCCAGATGCACTGTCAGCTACGAAGCTCTCACCTGAGGCAACTTGTAACCCACAGCAAGACACCCCTGTACCTAAGTCCTTAGAAGAAAAGAAATAAATAAAAAGGGGGAGAAAAGGAGAAAAAAAGAAAAAGAGAGGTGTGCTCTGCAGTAGAGAAAGTGAAGTTAGTATTTATTCAGTGATGGAAATTCTGAGTGAAGAGAAGAATTTGTCCTGAGGGTTTATGCAGCAGAGAAGCGGTGTAAATGATCTCATTCTTATCTTCTCCAAATTTCCCCAGTAATTTGAATTCCTTCTAGACCACTAAATTAGGATATCTTAACTCCAAATTATTCCTGTAGCTGGCATGACTAGTTTCCTAGCCGCTTTCATTCACGAGATCAGACTTTTCCTAAGTTGTTCCCTAATAAAGTATAAGTTTACACAATTAGAAAAACTGAATAGAACACTCTCTCTGATTGTATCTCCTAAAGCTAAACATTCCACAGGAATCATAAAGGAAATAAAGTAGCAAAACTCTGCTAATTAAATCCTGCTGAAACTGGTCTTGTTCAAAGCATCAATTTTGTACATATTTAAGATTTGTCTCTTTACAAATTTTTTATTACACAAGCCCAATTCTCATGTTGATGAAAAGTCTCTTTTGTGGCTTCAGATCCAAACGGACTCACTGTTTTCCTTCATCAAATACTTGTGTTGCTTTAAATTTACTGACAGGCTGAAGAGATACTTTAAAAAGTGATTGAATTACGGTAATATTGATATCTGGAATGCAAGAAGTAATGCACCAGTGTCCTGCAAGATCTGAGTATTTTTTCTCCTTGTGTCAACAATACCCTTGCCTCTTTATTCTTTGTATGTCGCATTTTATACTTTCCAAAAGAAAAGCCACTGTGTGGCTGTGTGAGAAACTCACTTCCAGCACAAATACATCCCCTGTGGGCTACACCCTCATGCCAAAGTCTGCCCTGCTGGATTTCAAGACAGAGACTTGAGTCTACTTTGTGATGATGCACACCTCAGGCCATCTTTAAAGATCATTACATTCACTTTAGCAACATATAAATAAGTTTGGTAGCTGGAGATAGTTTTGATCCCCCTCACTATTAGCTGGCTTCTGGTTTTTATCTGTAGTATGCTGCTGCCCAAATTACATCCTGTTATGTCTTTCAAGGTAATGCCCTAGACTCAACAAGTCAACCATTTGTCAACACGATGACAAATCTACGTGATTTAAGTAAATCTCTGTGATTCACTTGACCAGTGAAAATTTGAGTATCTCCACTGAAAGGGAGACACACAACCTCTTTGGTTCCTTTTTCAAAGTCTATCACCAACGCATTAAAAAAAAAATCTCATATGAAGTCTCTTGTTCCAACTTATGTCCACTGCCCTCTGTCCTTCCACTGGGCATCTGAGAGGAGAATGCACCCATCTTCTCTACACCCTCCCACAAGCAAAACATTTCAAGATAGCACTAAGATCAACCTCTTTTTTCCTCTCTTCTGAAGGCAGAACCACCCAGGTTCTGTCCTCATATGCCGCATGTGCTCCAGCCCCAGGATCAGCTCCACAGCTCTCTGCTGGACTTCTCCAGCATGCCAATGTCTTTCTCTCACTTGGGAGTGCAAGGCTTGACACTGTAGTCCAACTGAGGTGTGACTAGTGCCAAATAAAGGGGAATAATAGGCTCCTTTGACCTACTGGCTACACTCTAAAAGTCGTCTTATTAATGTGGTTGGCCTCCTGCAAGGGCACACTAACCTATCTTGTGAAAATATGCTGCTCCAAAGAGAGATAAAGGTACCTGTGGTACTGACACTGAGTTACAAGGCCAGCAAGAACAAAGCTTCTGTTTGGACTGTATGCTTAAATTTTGTCATCAGGCCTCTCTGACTCTGATTTCAAGCTAAACAACTATGGATCTCTTATACTTTACCATCCACCTTAGGAAACATTCTTCACTCAAGATGGCAACTTAGCTCTTACTCCCTAGGGGAAAAATAATACTAACTGTATTTGATCCCAAAGACTAAAGAGTGTAATAGGAAGAACTGGTTCAAGGAAAGAGATGTAATGAGAAAGAAAAGGGAGAAGTAATGACATGGGAAGAAAGAAAGAGGGACTAATGAAAGGGCAAAATGGGAAATGGTAGGCGAAAGGGCAAGAGAATTATTGTTGAGGTGAAAGCTGGGAAGAAACAGTCTTTAGTCTTTAAAAGCATCTGGAAAGTCTGGCAACACTAGCAAAGGCCTCTTCTCAAGCCCCAGAGCCTACTGCAAAAACAGACCCTGCTGACCTCCTCTTTCAAACCCTTTTAAAGTTCTAAACACTATAAAATCTATCCTAGTGTTTCAAATAAACTCAGTGACTGCTTGCAGTGCGTGAATCCTTGATCAGTCTTTTGGCTCTGCATAATCAACTTTCCACAGTACACTGAGACTCTGGCATTGCTTCTCAGTGACCAGTGCCAGCAGCAACCTGAATTTCAACCATTTTAAATTTGGAAGGATTAAGAATTTAAATCTAAATTCAGAGACTTGTTTGGCCTAAAGAGACAATCTATGCTTCAGATTTATTTTTTAACAAAATCACTCAACAGGTCTAGTAGTTGTTCCTAAACCAGTTGATTTTCTGTTAATTTTGCTTTCCAGCTTCCCAGCTTTGTATTCAAACTACCCTCCCATTTTTTTAGCCATTTGCCCCAACAGGATCAAACAGGGCATTTTTGTGTAATGAACTCCTTTCTCCATGACCACAGCTTTCACTGTGGACAGCAAAAATGTTGCAAATTGGGCTTTATTTATTTATTGTATTTGTTATATAACACCCATCCCCATGTATCTGGCTGCCCTACAAAAGTTAAAGGCAAGAATAAATAAAATAAGGCCATACCCAGTGGCCAGAGAGAAGCAGCTGTTCTGCCAAGAGAAGAGCCAAGAAAAAACAACTCTGAGAAAAAGAGCTGTTGAGAAAATCAAGATAAAATGATCAAAGATGCACCGTCCAGAAAGGTCAGCAGAGTTTATTATTGAAGCTTTCACATGCCCAGTCTGTTTAATTGCCTTTTATAAGCATTTTACAGTCAGCCCTGGAGGCTAATGCAGGTGAAGGCGGTGTGCAAACCTATCAATGGAACCAAAAAATGCTCAGCAGCTGTCCTTAAGTCACAGCAGCGTGGAAAAAAAAAAAAAAGAACTATGACAGTCAACTGCAACAGCTTAACAAAAATGAGGACAGATTACATTCATTTGGTATAGTAACCATCATAAACAGTTATGTAAAAGTTACTGTGTTCACATAGCAGAAACCAACCAAAAGGAAATTAAATTATCTTTATTACTAAAAATGAAAGACAATATCACAAGTACTGAAGAAAAGTACTTTTTTCCATAGTACAACAGAGACATCAAAATTCCAAAAACTGAAAAAAAAATTTATTAGCACTCCATTTATCTCCCACCCTCGGTCTCTTATAGAGATATTAGTAAACTGCTCTTGAAATATGTCTCTCCACGAAACAGCTGGGGAGTGTTCTCTGTTCTGTTTGTTTAACATAGCAGAATACAGAAAACAGATAAATTTTGAACCCCAGCAGTACAGCCATATGATCTCAAATTCCTGCACAGTACAAATGCCAGCCAGATCTCCCCAGCTTTTTACTCAGCGTGGCTATATGAAGATGTTGAGCCCTGCTTGGAAGACATATGGACAGAATCAGCTTACATCTGAGCCAAACTATGTCATTTGTACCACTGGGCAGGCAATGAGATTGTTCTGCTCTTTTGCTGTTGCTTTTTCCACGAGTTCCCTGCTGAGCTGGCATGCTCCACTAGAGATACCTGCTTGTACTAGGATATATTTTGGGGCACACATGGGCTGTGTGTCCTTTCTGGCTGCAGCTGTGCCAGCTCTCACTGCTACAACTCCTGTTCGTCCTTGGCTACTCACTCGTGCACCCCTTGCAGTGTTTGCCACACTTTCTCTCTTGCCAGCAGAGCTTTCCTGCAAGCACCTCCTAAAACATTTCGGGCAATTTGAGTCAAATTCACAGGATTCAGTGGGAAACTTACACGTGTGTCCAGTTCAAATAATAAGTCCTAACAATTCGAAGCATATGTCCAGGCTAACTTATAGTAATTGAAGTTGATAAAGTAATGACACCATAAGTAATACCTGTTGCTGTAAGAACCTTACATGTCTTCTTTTTTCCTCTTATCACCAAAATCCTAAACACAATTAAAACTTCCTCTATCATGATAATTGTGGTTTGAAAAGCTTGCCTCTTAAATTGCAATAAATAACCAGACATATTTTTATCTTCCACCAAATCCCCCTGTAAGGCCTCAGCCTCCTGGCAAATTTCCAGCTATAAAGATTTTGTTGCTGTTTCCCATCTCTATATTCTTTTTAAAGGTACTTTCTCCCCAGCCTCCAGACTCAGAAGAAGAGACAGAGAGTGTCTCATCCATACAAATGTTACAGCAGAGCCAATTCCCCAACAAATTGATTTGTTTGGTAGAACCTACTTTATTCTGTCTTCAGACAGAAAGCCCTTCAGGGTACAGTCTGCCTCTTTTCTGTGGTTAAATGACACAAAAGGCCCAACCCGCCCTGGGGACCTGGGTGCTATCTGGATTCTCTGAGATGCTTTATCTCCCTTCATTATCAGGCCATCCCAACAAGATATCATCAGGCTGGGCTTAGTCTGCTGAGGCCCTTCAACATTTGTCATCAGACATTAAATCCAAATAAAAATGAAGGTACCTTTCTTCTATTTCTTTTAAAAGAACTCCTTGTCCTTAGTCTCCCAGCATGTCAGTCTCAGCGCAATGAAGCCATTGCTGAATTTGGGCACAATTTAGCTCACACAGGATCCTGTAGTTGTTTGTAGCCCCAATATAAGCTGGCCTGATAGCCAGAAACCACACCTCCCGATATACACACTCAAATGTGGATTTTTGAACACACAGAATCTGCAGATGCCACAGCCATGGCGACAAGTACCTGGAACACAAATCCCTGTGAGACTCTCTGACTCTGCTGCCCATACGGAATTACGAAATCACCATCCAAATACAGAGTGTTTTCTAAACTGCTCGTCACACTAGGACCAAGCCAAACATGCGCAGAGGCTGAATTACCTCTTGTCCATGAAGAAAATATTGCTTTTGATTGCGGGATTGAGGTTTTTGGCAGGGTACCAAGGAGCTCCCAGTGTGGCTGCCTGTATGACCCAGGAGTGTATATGGCTAGAGGGCAAACATAAGATTCCTGCTGTGCCAACATATCAACCTTTGTAAGCACAAATATGGAATGAAAATAAGAAGCGGCATGACCATATCATGCCATAGGTACGTGATGTATTTATTATTCTAGTGCAAATGCTCGGAATAAAAAGATCTTTGTGGGGGTTCCATTGCCTTTTCCCCCAAAAATTAGGCATTTCTAAACCCACAATAGCTGAAGGGAATATATTTTCTCAACTTGGAAAAAGATCCTACAAGGAGAAATCTAGTTTAAAAATGTCTATTTTTTTCTTACTGCCTTTTCAACTTTTATTTTCCTACGTAATGGTGTATGTCAAATCATTGCCAGTTACCAAAGTGAATCTGAGGTGTGCCCTTGTAATGCAGTGTTCAAGGAAAATAGCTCTCCCTGACCCCTCAGTCACCAGCTCCCTGCCACTGAGCAGGCTGCATTCTGTAGGAATAGAATTTCACATAAAACCTGTGTAGCAAAAGGTATTTTAATAATTTAAATTGTCTGTTTTCACTGTTATAATGTAATTAGAACTTCAATTTGAAACAGATCTCAAGAAAATAGATATTTTTCTAAAGTCGTTTTGATTGTCCTGTTTCTAAATTTTGATAGAAGATATCATAATGATGAGAATACTTGGATGACTGTTCCAATCCAGTTTCACTTTTTCAGCTAACTTGCACCTAAGTTTTATATGAAATTTCTTCACAATAGCCCTGGGAAGAGATTCATAGCTCATACTGCAAGCCATGTGAAATGCAATGGGTTTTTTTCTCTGAATTTGCTCAGAGGATACACATTTTTCTGAAAACAAAACAGCAAATTTCTGTATTTCATCTGAATCACAACTCTCACATTTTCATGTGCTTAGAAACTCAATGTTTTACTCTTCATTCACAAAGAATCCACAGGCACCACCGGAATGAGAGCTGTGCCAGGGGTAAGGCAGCTTCAAGATCAAAGTGCAGATTTATCAAGAAAACAATGAAGAATAGGAATACAAAACCACTTTAACTATGCAAAGTCATTGTACGTTCATACCAAGAAGATTTCACTCATTACCGCATTTGTGAACAAAAGGGAGAGGAAAGCGTGAAAAGGAAAGGCAGAATGACATTAATGAGGTTGCAGAAATGCAGCTGAGAGATTTCTCCCTCACGTTTCACATGTGTGTAATATAATCAGTGATGGATTAACATGCTGGAAGTGGGAGGTTTGGAAGCTTTTCTGGGCTCAGGAGAACGTCTAGTTGAAAAGTGGTGCTGTAGCTATTCTGAACAGTCTCTCCAAAAATGTTATGGGAGTATCTATGGCAAAAGTATTGCACTATTAAACTTTTCTAACAACAATTTTGTTTCCCTCTTCTTAGAATTTACAGTGTCATAATGCAGGAGCACCTACAGGGAGAAGTTAATGTTTTCCTGTGTCCAAGTATATATTCAAATATACTACAGAATGATATACTGAGAGCCTCAAAATACTGCAAAAAACATTTTCCAAGTGTCATGTCAATTGACCAAGTCAATTTAAGTGAATAAACCAGTGTAAGTAAAACGAGAGAAATAGTGTATAAATGTGGTACTAGTGCATTTATTCTTTGATGATCCCTTTTAAGATTTTTCTGCTACAAATCCATCACTTCAGAACTTTTCTATTTGCATAATCGCAGACCAGTTTTGTGGTTTACACAGAGCTCCTGTGATTCAAAAAATGAGTGCAAGTACTGATTTTCACATGCTTGAGTATAGAAAAAAGTCAGGGAATTATCTTGCATATATTGTTAGAAAAGGAAAAAGCCATGTTAGTAAGGGCAAGGCTCTTTTTTAATTGTTTACTTTGGAACAAATTCAGGAATAGAAGGATATTATTAGTATTGCAATGCTGGCAGGACGTAACCTCCTCAGGTCTGGCTGCTCTCATTGATTCCAAGTAAAACTGTGTCTGCTTTCTCTGCCCTGTGGTAGAACTAACATTCCTGTCCAGAGAGTGAAAGGCTTCAAAGACCTTAGCATGAGAAGAATAGTTTTAAGATTAACACATATAGGTTCTTTGAATATTGAAGTAAGGGTTTAGAATCACAACATTGTGCTCACTCTATGTCAGCATCCAGATTTCACTGATGTTTCATTCAGGAATTTTTTGATCTGTTGATAGCGGGAAGAAGGGGCAAGTAAGCATGCAGAGCCATCCTTTGCTTCTCTGGAAATATTTGTATATCCTGTGCCAGTTAAGTTGAGGTGCTGGTTGAGACTGGCAAAGACCACAGCTCTTCTAAAGGGTCATCTTCTCTCAACTCTGACCACGCTTCTACCACCAGCTGCAACTTCCTGTCTTTTACTGTCGCCTGTCTCTGATGCTTGTTAGATCCTTCTGTGATTTGGTCCAAGTTACAAAGCAACAAGGAGTTTTGAAATAGGAACTTTCCTAACAATTTGTAGGTGACTTTGCAACCCAGGGTATATTCCAGGAATCTCACTGGTCGGTCAAAGATTCATTCAATTCTAAAAACAAAATTGCAAATTTTGCAGGTTCATAAAAGGCAAATACAGATGTCAGGAAAGTTCTCTCTTCTGTGGACTTTTCCTGGCAATTAATGTGATCAAATGGCCACCTACAGAATTTATTCTTTGATGATCCCTTTTAATGTTTTTCTGCTACAAATCCATCAGCTCAGAACTTTTCTATTTGTGTAATTGCTGACTGGTTTTGTGGTTTGTGAGGGTAAAAGTCTTTTTGAATGATCCTTTATTAAGAAATACCCAAAGCAATTGGTGGATACCTTAACACATTTTCTCAGATTGAAGAATATCTTGTGAACAAGGCTGAAATCATCTGCTTAGCAGAATTTTCACAGGATCCTCCACAGTGATAGCTTCTCAAAACATCTAGCTTTCAACACAGTCTAAGATGCTGACTTATACTAACGCCAAGTGAAATAACAAATTTTTATCTACGAGGGACCTTAACATTAGAGTGTAGGAATTCATCTCTACTAGAAAAATGGACAATTTCTGGTGTTTTTTATGATGATTAAAATTTACCTCAGAACATTCTAACTCAGAGTTAATTTGGCATCTGGTGGGATTCATAATTAAATACTTAAAAATAACTGAAAAATTATGTTTACTTTGCTATTAAAAAAACCCCAACAACAAAGAAAAAAGCAAAATAGAAAAGAGAGGCAGAAATTATCTTGCTGCTTGAAGATTGCTATTTATTCTGGGTGCTAAGACCTCATCTAGAAGTGATGTTTGAATACCCTATTATATTTTACTGTGCTAAAAGTACCAGAATGAATAGTTCTGGAGTGGTGAGGCTAGGAGAGGGTATTATCATGACCTGATGCCCTACAGCAGGAACTGAACATATTTACGTGAAGCTCTCAGAAAATTAATAGGACTGTCAATTGCTCTAACAGTGCTTAGGAATCCAGAGCTGAAACCTCCCTCTGAAAAGAAGTTTAGTAGTAAATTTTTAAAAAATTAAAATTTCAAGAGGAAACTAAAAGATTTCTTGTCCTCCTCTTTACTGTAAGCTACATAATCACAGTAGAAAAAGAGAGTAATTTAAGGGCTGCAACACACAGATAATTTATGAAAAGAGATGTGATAGGTCCTTTTACATGCAGCAATGTGGCTTCAGAGGAAAAAGTTCAGAAAACAGCCTGACACAGTAGAAAAAATATTCTGAGTTTATTTTTACTTTTCGAACTTGTATGGAAATTTGTGAGCTTAGTTTGTGTTTTCTTGAAGAAATTTGAGGAAAACAGTATTTGGGATGGGAAGAAGGCCTGTGATCATTAACCTGCATCAACTACAAGGGTCTAGTAGGAGAAGATTTCATCTAGGGTAAAAAAAAGCACCTCAAAAAGCTGCTAAAAGTAAGTAAAAACCCTCCAATGAAAAGAATCAGCAGCAGAGAGCTAATGAAGCAGGATGAAGAGTGTTGAAATATTCTATATGAATACTATGTCTAAAGAGTTCTTATACAAGAATCCAAATGAAAGCAAAACTATTGGTAATGGAAATCAGGTACCTAGATGATATACATCCTGTATTACCAGGCAAAATGGAATTCCAGGATTATCTAGATATTCCTATTTAATACATTCTCTATTAATACATCCATCTAAAATACAAAAAATGTGATTCGTGACCCCTGCACTATGTCGTCATTTTTGAGGCTTTGAGGGGCTTTTACTAAATACCTGCTAAATATTTTTAATGTGAACAAAGAAAAGTTCTGTGATAGGCAGAGAGCTGCCCTTTCTGGATCACTGGTCCCACATCTTACAGAGGAAGAACTTGTCTGTGAAAGATGGGGCTCACTGTTAGAGAGGGCTCCTGGAGTTTCTGGTAGTGAAAATGAAATATATTAAGGTTATGCCACATATCTATTTAAAACATAATTCTGCAGTACATTATTGTACAATTCACAGCAGTGAAATTGGTGGGAAGTGAAATCAGTAGCATTTTACACCTGTTTTACACCACATTAAGAAAGCCATTAGGTATCAGGAGAGGAATTGAAGCTCCTCACACCTCCCTGATAAAACAGGGGAAAGAGAAAATTCGAAGTTTTAACCTAAGACAAAGCATATTTGATTTTCATGATATTCACAGAGGTGCATCAAAGTAAGATGTTATTCCTACAGTCAAACAAGATTTCAACTGTTTATGATTTTTTTACAAACAGGAGTTTTGAATCCCATTTGTTATTGAACCACTGTAGACTTCAATAGCGTGTCATTTTAAAAAGTTCTCACAACTTGTTTTAAACTGTTTGAATACAGCATGACAAAAGCAACTGGATGTGATAAACTCGTTTCACTCATCTCTCATTTTATTCTCCTGTTTTGTGTCATTGAATCACTGGAATTCACTCTTTAATAATTTATCAGGAACCTGATCACAGAATTAAATGCTCTCATATTCCTTGGCCTAGAGGAAGGCAGGAGTAACAAATACTTTATAAGAAGTATTCAGATCTCAGAAAAAACACTGTCTTCATGATACTTTTCCCAAAATGCCCTCTTCTCATAGGTAATGTGTTTTTAACGTTTAGTCTAAACCAAAATTACTGGGTAATTCTACAAAGACATTCATAATTATTTTACAGAATTAATGAATCATCAGGAAAATAATATCAAAGCACAGCTGACTGGGTTCCTATTCAGCACTTCTGAATCACTGCTCATTGAGCAAAGCAGTCCCTGGACAATGGGGGTTTTGCCTGAGCAAAATGTGAGTCAGGGGACCTGGACTGGCATTGTCTTCACTGGGATTTTTGCCCGCATATGGAGTGAGCTGAGACTTCTGGTGAATGGGCACCATTCACGGAGTGGCTGAGCAAAGCACCCAGTGCATCACCATTCTGAAGTTAGCGCTAGGTGGTAGACATAACTGGAAGAAATACAGACATTTTTGGAGCCATGTGAAAGACTTGTATAGAGCAGCATTTCAAATGCATTGTCTCTTATTTCCCCTTATTTTGGCCTAAATGTTTTTGTTTTGAAAGGTGTCTGGCTGTCTGCTCCGACATTCCCTTTGGTTTAACAAATTAATTAAAATAATTTCCTTTCTGCATGCGGTCTGTCGGCAGAAGAGACACCCCTGTTCGGAAAGGAAGAGTTGAAATCCTTGCAGTTTAAAAGGGAAATCTGTTCCACTGTTCATACTCTCTACCATTGTTTAGTTGGATGAGGGAGAGATTTCTAACTAGCCAGTTTTCAGCATGCAGCTATGTAAGTGCATATCCACTGCCTGTGGAGACACCCCAGGCTACACATTTATGGTACAAACTCCTCCATGAGTGAGACCTTCAATCTGCTTCCCAAATCACTGAGGACTGGTATAAGGAGAACACAAGTAAAAGCTAAATGTAAAAAAGAAGATACAGTGAACTAAAGAAAAAGATGGCAGGACAAAAAAAAAAAAAAAAAAAAAAAAAAAAAAAGGAAAAAAAAAAAAAAAAAAAAAAAAAAAAGAGAAAAAAACATGAGAGAACAGAGAGAAAAGGAATATTACAGACTACCCAAAGAAAGATCATAAAATAAGGAATCGTTTGGAATAGGCGTCTAAGAATCAAATAGGGCCAAGGTCTAACTTTCCCTCAAACCTCGGATTCATGGATTCAAATGAAAACAAAACGTGTTCTGAGTAATTTTTCTCTGACTCAAAGGAAATTAGTGGTGGGCTAAGGAGTAAAAATGGAGATAGAGTTAATGGAAGTAAAAGGAGAAGGAGAGCAATGAACCTGCAAAAGCACGGGGAGCAGTTGCTTTACCAAGGAAAAGAGTGCAAGGGGGGACAAGGACATTAAATTAACTGGTCCTGGGGGTAGAAGTTCAGAATGGAGCAGAATAGATGGAGTAAGTGACAGCATAAAAACAAATCTGATACGTAGTGTGTACTGATTATGTAAATTAGGGATAGGATGCTATAATATAGGAGAGATATTCAATTTTCATCTTTCTTTTAGTGATTTCTGGTCTGAATGAAAAGACTACTGTTTGTTTTCTTTCTATAGATGCATTTATAATGTATGTCAGAAAAGCTTTCATTGTATGCCACAGAAATCTAAATAAAAACAATGTAGCAATCCTGCATCTTGTTACAGAAAGACAGCATTAAAATGTGGACTCAATGTATCTTTTTTTGTGCTTGTAATTAATATTTAATAACAATGATCTGAATTTCACTTGTACAACAATAATACTCCGATCCTCTCCGAAGCTGAGTGAAGAATGAGTGCTGACAGGACAAATTGAGGTAATATATCACACAGTGATACTCCATCTTTCCTTTGAACTTCACTTGTTCACACTATCTAATCCTTAATTTTTCTATATATGTGATGACAGGCATTTGATCACATTTCAAGAAGAACAATGAGTAATAAATATTAAAGGACAGCTCCTGTTTTAAGCAAATTGCTGATTACCAATGACTTCTGTGAACTCTGGATCCCAACAGAGAATGGAATTTCAGAATGGAAAACACAGCAAGAAAATAAATGCTGACCACCACACAGCCTGAGTGTCTGGATGCCGAGAATACTGTGAAACAGATATTTTGAGGTCTTCCATGGTATATTAAACAGAGATCCTCCAAAAGAACCAAATTACTTTAAATCATCCTTGCCTATGTGAACTAAAGACATAGAAGCAAAACAGATTTTCTGCCACTCTGTTTTGCAAACCTGATGCTGCTTTTTCCTTTGCTGAAAATTTGCATGTTTTCTCAGAGCCTGTTTCTTTCTCACAATAAACAATGCAAAGCCCTCCTGCCAAAAAAAGTCCAAATGCTAAACAGTTGCTATTATAGTCATTATTATAGCAGCAACTTTGAGCTGCATGCTATTAAATTATAATTCTTTTTACAAAAGATTTTTGTATGTCTTGATTGCAGTAATTGTGATTCCATAGTAGTAAATGTCTATTTAAAAAGTCACGTTAGCTTACTGCTCCAGATAAATTAGTTTCCTTAAATGAACTTCATACAAATAAGTGGTTTTGTCTGTATTATCTTACTTGCTATGCTAACAACAAACTAGGATGTATTAAACAGCTGATAAATCATTGTTTCATTTTAAAAATTACTACAGACGAAGATATCAAATGAAAAGCAATGTTTTATATGAAAAGTGCTTGATGCAGACAATACCATATTCTAATTCAGGAACATCCATTTCTCTTTAGTCTTGTTCCTCACCTATCTGCCTTTGTTTTTTAAGGAGGTCATGTCAAGAAAAAAAAAAAGCAGAGGAAAAGGAAAAATTATCTGAGACCAATCTGTTGTACAGGCTAGCACATGTGCTTGTGATAAGCCTGTACCTTGTTTAAAGAATATCCGATATAAACAACAACACAAGATCCAAGAGTGGGCTTCTTCAACAACAGGTCTGGGAATTAAGACAGAAAACAGTTCAGCCAGTGAGACACCCAAAAATGGTGCTATTATCCCAAATCAGGACCCATGTGGGACCATTGCTCTGCTGCTGCTGTGACAGGCAGAGATTGGAGTGAGGATTTAAAGTTCCCGTGGCACTGTGTGCTCTCTGCTGGAGCATCCCCAGGGCACTCTCAGTAGCTCTGTGGATTCACAAGCTACTGAACCTTAGCAGCTGATCAGAGAAAAGGTTTCAAAATAAAAAAGAAATTAAAAAAAAAAAGAAATCGGGAAGAGGAAACCAAGAGGGACCCAAGCGACAGGGGGTAGCAAATTTCTGGCTCCAGTGCCTTGCTCTTTTGTAACTAGCCACAATGCTGTATTAACTTTCCAAATGAACCTGTCTCTCCCTCGACATCCATTTGAGTGGTTGCCACTGGCTGTGGGAAAGCCAGTGAAGCCGTAGTATACAGCCGTTTGCATCTGAAATGCTATCAGCTACCGACAAGATCCCATTAGATTTCCTACAATGACACAGTCCCATCCCATCCCCAATCCTTCCTAGACAACCTTGCCTATTCTTCGGTGAGAATCGCCCCATTGTACATACAGACATTCACATCCTTGATAAGACAGTTAGGGGAAAAGTTCATGAGCCACATCCTCTGCTGGTCTAACTTCATTTCCCTTCCCCCTCCTCCCAAGAGCGAGTGCTGCTCTGACTCCCTGTGTTGAAAGGAAACAAGGTTGTCTATTCAGCTGCAATCAGACGTACAGTGTGTGTTAGGGCCCAGACAGCCCATGATGCTGAGTGGAGATACTAAAGGTTCGTGTTTCTCTGCTGGGAATTTTCACAGAGCAGAAAAGGAAAGCCGCCTTTTTTGTGTGTAACTTCCGACTGACTCCTGACAGAGCTCAAAAGCGTAAAATCACATTCATTCTCACGGCAGAAGACCTCGAAATGCAGGAGTAAAAATGGCCAAGAGGATTTGTTGGCTGGCTTGAGTGAGCAATGTTAAGACTGTAATGGGACACTAAATAGAAACACAGAAACAGATCACTGAAAAATCAAAGTCCTGCTGATTAGATTGGCCTGTACTACAAGTCATTCTTGCTAATCTTAGGCAAAAACAGATTTGCTTTTGAAATGTTTTTTGGCTAAATAGTAGCATTCTCTAAACTAATTTAACCCCTACCTCCAACAGAACATTTTAACAGTGTTTTTTGGGGCTTTTTTTGATAAATGAACTTGACCAATGTTTTACAACGTATCAAAGATAAACTGAAATTCAGTGTAACCAGTAGAGGAAGTTTCCTCTAGAAGTGACCAAGACATGCTTGATTCATTTCATGGAGTGGTGTTAGAAGATGTGAACTGGATTCCTCTAGGAGAGACAAAACCAGATCATGCAGCCTAAGTACTAAAAGGTGTTTGGGGCACAAAATGAGGTTAGAAGCAATTCAGTGTAATGCTCCTAATGTGCAGGTTCTGCAAACGTCGCACTCAGAATCAGCTATGGATCTGCAGATCTTTTCCTGCAGCTCTTCACACTTGCTAACAGAACACAGCCTATGTCTTTTTTAATGATTGTAGTGCACATGCTGGCCAAATTTGGCTGCCTCACATTTGGCTGGCCAAAATGAAGGTATTCGTCAAATTCCCCTTTGATATTTGAAAAGAAACAAACACTAAACCTCAATTTCTCCTACTCATCTTAGCGTGCTCAAAAGAGCAAGAGCCAACCAAGTATCTCAGAAAGAAAACCATGCCATCATCCTGCGGAAATATTCAGGAGCCTAAGGCTTAGCTCTGCCAAATATTTGCTAACTTGTATGGATTAAATTCCACCCCTTAGGGACTCAGCTTCTTCACTGATACAACAGTGTATAATGGTAATAAACAGTTCTAAGCTGGACTGAAGCTTGAAAGGGAGTCATATATTTTCTTATTTTGTCCAACTTAATTGAAATCTGGGACATACTGGTATGACATTTACCATGAATAAACATATTATTTCACAAGAATTTTACTCCAGTTTTACCATTGTGTGATCAACAGTATTTCACTGAGCTTCTAACTAAAACTCCAACACTTCAGATATTCAGCCAGTATTAATTTATAGTGCTGACTCATTAATGTGAAACCTGCGTTACTTTGAATGTTAAAGTTTATTTCAGCTGGGATCCATGCAGTCTTATGCCACATTTATTGCTGTCTGTGAAATTAAAGGATTGTACAATTTGTTGCTTCATTTCCACTTTTTGCATTTGCTACAACTGGCTTCCCTGGGTTTTTGTTTGATAGCTCTTGTCAGCTGAAAATAACAATACTTTGTGTTGGAGCAGCAGCTTCCACTCTAATTCCTTTACTTACTTTACAAAGGCACCCAGATACTGTGCAAAGTACGTTACTGACCGACTTTGTCAGCCACAACCAAACAGGGCTTGGTTTTGCCACAACACATGATTTCAGCTGGCTGAATCCACGCTGCTTGGGAGGACAGGGTCCAAGTCATAGCCAGTCCTTGCCTTATGCTTGCACTTCGCTGGTTTGCAAGCCACATGGGGCATTATCAAAGAAGGGCTGAAACTGGAACCCAAAGCACAGATTAGAGTGCAGAGCTGGCATGTCAACACAGACAGGCTCATCCAGGCCTTAGGTCATTCCTGCTCAATTTTTACGAAAAAAACACTACCACCCTGAAGCACGTAGAGATTACTTAATCTATGTAAAATTGGTGTTTGCACCAATGGCTGCTGCTGCTCTGTGTTACTCTACAAAATATAACAATGTTTGTGTATATTCTTTGCCTTGGCTGATCCAATCTAAAATCTACAACATGTCTAACTTCTAAATTGCTCTTCCTAGAAACTAACACTGCTGAAAATGCTACAGATAGAAGAACTTACCCAATAACATTTTAAATTTGTCCTGGTCTTAGTACTAAATACTCCATACTAAATCTGTTAAATCTATTGTATCTATAAAGGGAAATTCCAGTGCATTTTAGTTACGTGTGTTGCAGGGTGACACCATGCTATGAACATATTTGACTCTTTTTTCTGCTATCCAGGGATATCTAAAATACGTGGGGTTTTATAATACAGGGGATAATACTCTTGAAAGTTAAAAATCAATAAAATAAATGAATGTCAGATGATGAAGGAGAGAGGAAAAAAGACAGAAAATTTTGAACATATTGCCATAAAAGCTCTTAATATTCTGTTTTTCTAAGAAATGTGTAATAATATCTGTTGTTCTCTGAGAGATAATAAAAGCATCACTGGTGAAGTTAAGCTGAGCTGTCCGACTGATTACTGTTTATTTTCATTTTGTCTCACTGAATAGTCAATTCTCTCACAGGATTATCCTCATTTCTCATAGACTCCAGTACTAATGAAAGCATTAAATGATGATACTTTTGGATCTCCTCGCTTGGGGCCTGACCCTGTCCCATTAAGTCAAGTGGATCATTACTATTCATATGAACAGAAGGCAGAACTGTCTGGGAGGTTTTGCAGAAAGCAAGCCATACTCCAAAAAGAAAGATCAAACAAGCAGATTGCTAGAGGGCAAAGGTTAGTTAAAAGGTCAGTCCCCATCCACAGAAAAAATAGTGAAAGTATTTAAAAACTGCACCACAAAAAAAAAACCAAAAAAACAAAAGAGATGGACATTTAAGGTGCCAAGTGCAAGAAAATACAGCATGTGTTTCTGTCCTTGCAACGGTCAATGTTTTTTCTTCATTTTTAAAGTCAATTAATAAGTTAATTTAGATCTTTTCTTTTCTTAAGTTAGATACCAAAGATCAAGATTTCATGGTACACAAATCAATCTCAACCTACATTAATCATAAGCAAATTTGAAATTATCTTTAGATTATTTTTCTCTACATGATACACCATTATTTGAATCACATTCATATTGGAAAAGATTTTAGTAAAACCGTTGCTCTGACCGTGTGGAAGTAAATATGCTCTTGATTTTATTTTGTACCTAACCATTCTTTTTGTGTCTAGTACCTAACTCTTTTTCCTGTATACTTAAAATGACTTCTCAGGAAAATAATTTTGAATGTCAACATCATTTATAAACATATCTTTATAGACGAATTATGTATTTAGCATAAATTTATGTAAATTTCCATTTACAATATTTTTCTTACAGGGAAATACTTTAAATCCCATGAAAGATGCATTGAAATATAATTATGAAATATTTTAACCTGACTTTACCAATATTTAAAATGAAACAGTTCTTATAAAATGGAAAGTTATTTGGGAATTTCCCTGACTCCCATCAACAAATACCTTTTCAACAGTGCATACTTTGAAATGCTAGAAAAACTGAAAGCCGCTCATTTCTCAAAAGTGGATATTTTATACTTTTCCCTCCATTCATTCATTCTGTGCTATTGAAACAGACTGAATGGGGTTTGCTATCAGTGGGTTTAAATTGCCAAACAAGAGGCAAGTATTATTACCACGTATTTTGAATATCTACAAGAAACATACAAAGAATTATAAGTGATCATGTTTTTCTCTTTCCTTGGTAATGCTCCAGTTGCTTCTGAAAGATAGGTCTGGTTCCCCACCCTGGGAAGAGTAGATCTTGAATAGCTGTCTTTAAGAATTAGAAAATACGTGACAGCTTCACATCATGCCTGTTTCTAGAACAAAGCAGTGTGCTCAGATATTTTATCACTTATTTTAAAAAGCACAGGGATAGTGTTACATAATTATGTTTAGGGTTTTTGGATGTCCAGTCTGGAATGTCTAATGAAGAAGCGCTCCAGCCTCCCCTGCTCTGTGTGTGTGCGATCCTTCAATTCTTCCCGGATCCTGAGTTTGCATTTCTAACGAAGCTGAACTGACAAAGCGTGAAAGTGGTCTAAAAGGAAAAACAAAGAAAGTGACCCTGCTTTCACTGCGCCAAGACTAATCAATATTCCAGAAGCCCCGCTTTCCCCTCTCTG
The DNA here is from genome assembly GCA_013397845.1 of Melanocharis versteri. NCBI lineage: Eukaryota > Metazoa > Chordata > Aves > Passeriformes > Melanocharitidae > Melanocharis > Melanocharis versteri. Next base: position 174,126 of record VZTG01005555.1, on the reverse strand, counting down.
CTGATGCGCGGTTCGGGGTGGGTTAGTTTTGTTCCTTTTTTTTTTTTTTTTTCCCCGGCGCTGGGCTGGCAGTCTCCTCCCCTTTCCTTAAGCTACCGTGGTAGTAAGTTGCCGTATTCCGGAGCACATGCAGATGTCAGATTTCTGCCGGCCGCTCGCCCCGCTCGCTCCGCAGCTCCGCCGGGCAGCCCCCGCTCCATCCATCCTTCCATCCGTCCATCCATCCATTCATCCATCCATCCGCCGCGCTCCTCGGGGTCCGCACGGTCCGAAAGGTGAGCCCACCCTGCGCGGGTTCCAGCGGGAAGCCTTCATCTCTCCCTCTCTGCCTTTGTGTCTTAATTAACGTAATGATCCTTTCGGCTGCACCCACGTTCTTCCTCGATCTTGATGTAAATCCTACAGGACAGATTAGCTGCTTTAAACACCCCGGAAAGAAAAGGCACTGCGAATGATCTCTCTTTTTTTTTTTTTTTTTTTTTTTTTTTTTTTTTTTTTTTTTTTTTTTTTTTTTACAAAATGCTTACATTAATCGCTCGGGGGAAAAAAAAAAAAAATCCTGCTTCCACACAGCTGTCATGTCCACGGTAGAACACTTACTAATTTAAATATTTAGCTCGGCCTCGGAATGTTTCCACTCCCTAAAGCAGCAAAGTTTATGGTGTTCTGTTAAAATTCGGGGAGGATATTGCACTAAAGTGCCGGTCTTGAAACATATGGTAAAAGCAGCGATCAAAATCCACCAAAATAAACTTGTTACAACATGCTATTTCATTTAAAACATGCTGGCTGAAAGCCCTGTGGTATTTATATTTTAAGTGTTTCCTTGAAAAAAAAAAAAGGGGTTTTGGCACTAAATTTATTAAAAATGAGATGTTAGAGTTGAACTGTCTATAAACAGAGACACATTTCAGCAGCAGCACCTAACTTTATCCATTTATTCATTTCTAATTTCTTTAAAAAAATATGTCAGTTGATATTAACTAAGACTTCAGAAAATGGGATCCTCAGTCCGGAAAATACCTTTGAGGAGACTCCATTATTAAACAAACTCATACCCAGCAGCCATCAAAAAAAAAACCCCACCATCTAAAATAAAAAGTAATACCTTAATGAAAAACTTTTAATATTAAAACATTTTAAAGTTGATTCAGTGTGTGATTTCTTAAAGTCAGACAAGGTGTGATTCTTGGGTTGTCCTGCACAGGGCCAGGATCTGGACTCGATGATCCTGATGTGTCCCTTCCAACTTAGTGTAGGCTGTGATTCTGTGATGTGTGCTGATAATTGCTGTCGGGACAAGCTGAGCATTACTCTGCAGCGTGAGTTGGTGTTACAGTCTGAAGCAACAAGTTAAGTGGGATATTACTTCTGATGCTTTACAGATGTGTTCGGGGTAGCTTATACAGCTAAAAGATGAATGTTATCAACGTAAAGCTGTCAAAGGCATACCACTATTTAGTGGTTGAGGGATAAATAAACTACTGCTGCTGCCTTTTTCCATGTGAAAAGAAGGAACTGAGCCAATGCATTCAATTATTTAAAAATATATGAAATGTAGAACAATTTCAATGTACCGGTTTGAGCAAAATATTTCTCTAAAAAACTAGCCTGACAGATAGTTTTTAATGTTATAATACCTTAAGCTGCTATGATTTGTACTGATTTTACATATTTATATCAATAAAAAATATAAAAAAAATTACTCCTGGGTTTTTCAGCATGACAGCATTTCAGGCTAATCTCTGAAGACACGGGACACTTACCTGCTCAGTCCAAATAATCCTTCTTTCAAAGTCATTGAGGTTTTACATCAAAAACTGCTTAGATATTAACAATACAAGTTTTACTGAAACATGAAGAATATTTGCTTCTATGTAAGTGTATAGCTAATCATTCCTCTAAAATCTTACTGCAATATTTGATATTTCTGGTCTTGCAGGTTTCTCCAGTACCTCCCACTGAAAAGAGTCCTCCACTTTTCTGAAGGGATACTGACAGAAGTTAATTATAAAGGAAACCTTTCAGCAAGATAAATGACTAAAGGTAACGGAGAAGATCCAAAACCTGGGAGTAGGATGGAACGAATTCAACAAGGAGTCCGGAAACGTACACTTTTGGCAAAAAAAAAAGTGCAGAGCATAACAAAGGACGATGTTAAAAGTTATTTAATGAGGAATGCCTTTGTGCTCTTCACCGTTGTTGCTGTGATTCTCGGTGAGTAATTTGTTCAATAGGAATATTCTATTCTCCAGTGCATTTGACAATGACGATGTGACTGGGTGATTTGCATTACAAATGAGTTCCCGAATACTTCTGCACTGATAAGAATGTTCTGGCTTGGAGAGTTTTGGCTTTGACAGCTGCATGAAGTTTAAGGAAGAGCCATTAAATTATTCTAGTTATTCCTAAGAAGAACTTTGGCGAAAAAAACCAACCAGAACAGTTGTTTTATGAACTTTACTCTTAAAGAATCAGACACATTAACTGAATTGAATGTTTTCAATTGTATCTTTTCCTACCAAAACCAGTTGCAGCAAAATGCCCAGGAAGTAACTTTTATTCACCTAAACTATCAAAAAATTAATACCTTGCAATGATGAACAGAAATTCTCAATGAATGAAATGAAAAGACATTTCTAAGCAAAGGCATATAACAAATAAAACCTCAATCTTTTCAGTTTTCCCTCGATAAATGCAAACCTAAGTTTACCCTCCCTCAGCCACTCACAATCTTACACATGCATCTTTCAGATGCAATTTGGGCAACAATGGCAATGTTACTTATTCAAAGGACTGAAAGATAGCACCTGATTAAATGCCTTTTAAGAGTATATGGAGAGGAATCCAGTACATCAAACAGCCTTTAGATTTGGAATGCACCAAAATGTAAATTCAAAATATTGCTACATACTTTGAATTAGCATTAGAAAGAGAATCTGCTGAGAAAAACATGCCATTTTTTAAACTAATTTTCCTTTAAATGGTTGCATGATCACTAATGATAATTTTTCTTTAACTAGTGATTTTCAAAGTGGCACCATGTTTCATGATATAACCACTCTTTACAGGGTGAGCAAGAACTTTATGGCTTTACAGTATGGGTTTCATTTTTCTCATTAGTTAAAAATATAAAATTGTCATTCTGACCATGATGATGAAAAATCAGATGTAAGCACCTAAAGAAAATGGTCTATACCCTTTGCCTATGTAGGCCCTAATGTATAGATCTGCTTGCTGTGTTTCTACAACTCTTCCAGGAATTTGAATTTTAGGGCTTTACCATTATTGTTGTTTGATACCACATCAGCAGTGTTATTTTAAATTAATTTCAGGTTTGATGGTCTTTTTCTGGGAGACATTTATATTAATTTGCCTATTGGTAAAATAAAGTACTTTGTTGCTGACAGTAATGTCAGTTTCTGATATTTATAAACAGTATTTGAGAGTAAGTATCTTTAATTTCTAACTAAGAATATTCTGAGTGTAAAAGCCCCATTAACATCAAGGGTTTAAAAATTAGGTGTTTTATCTACAATGATCAGAAAAGGCAGAGCAAATTAAGCAAATTTTGAAACACTGTCCAACCACAAAGAACACAATTCTTTGATTGTTACTTTTCTATACAGCGTGTGACAATTTTTTTTTTTTTGCAATTTTTTTCTCCGTCATGTACATCCAGTGTGGCTCCTACAAACTTGCCAGTGTGGGAAATTAAATGTAGACTTGACAAGTGTTTTTACTGTTGCTGATTCCAATTAATTTTAGATAACTACTGACACTCTGCCCACTTCTCCACTATCACCTACAGCAGAGGATCAATAGGCACTGGAACACAAGTTGGAGAACTAATGAAAATGTGCAGCCTAGGATGAGCTGCCTGCTCCAATCTTGCTCATGAATCTGTAGATATATCCAGCATAATATGTGGAGAAAAACTCTTCTTATTACTATCACAGAACGCTCGAAATTTTTCTTATATTTGTTATCTGTGGTGTAATTTTGCAGTTCCTATATATGATTAGAACAGTAATTGCATGCTTAATAGGTCATAAAAATGTAATATCTGGGGCTTTGGAAGGTTTTTCTGTTGTGGAAATACTCAGAAGTAGGCAACAGATGGCTAAAGAGTTTGGAAAACACTCACTGGTTGAACTCCATCTGTCTAGTTTGGCAAGGACTAAGTTGTTATCATCACTCAGTTGTTCGGTGGTCTGTGGAAAATCAGATGGTGGGCTTGATCCCTTTCCTAGCAGACAGTAATCAACACTGCAGAATTAACCCACCAATTAGCACTACTGGCTCTTCCATTTGAGATGCTTGGATGTGAGTCTAGGTGGAAACCAAACTATACTCAGGCCAGGGTTGAATAATCTACAAGAAATAATGGTTAATACTCTGTAATCTAACAGACAGATGACAGTTCTGAGAGCTGTCAGCTCAGAATTTTTCGTAGAGACCGAACTCAGAAAAAGATTTTATTTAGAGAAAGCTACATTTCTTCAGAGACATTTCTTTCACATCTCTTTTATCAAGGTATAGACATGAAAAAGCCTTTTTTAATAGAGCACTTCCTATTTCTTTGCTGAACAGGACTGATTTTGGTAAAGGTTAAGTGCATAGGATCTTATCTTAGTTCTAGTACTGTAGTTTATAGCAGGGACTTGGGCTTGTGTCTGTGAAAGTGGGTAACTACAACGTGCAGTTCTTTCTATTCTCTACTGATGTTTTGCAAATAGAGTGACGTTTTTCTGGCATTCACATGACAAGGAGAAATATAGACATTTATATAGCCATTCTGTTGTTACTCTGATTCTAAACTGAATTCTAAACTTAATTCACTAGCTGCTACAATACCAAGCCAATTACTCATTAAAAACCTAGTGATGAAGATGCAGGAAGTTATAACGCATGTTGAAAAATCCTTAGACCTATTCCCTATTTCCTAAAAAATGTAAGGACTACACCTTCTGCATTGGTGGGGTCTGTCTAGCATATTGTCACAATCACTGTTACTATTTTTAGTGAAATTTAAACTTTTTTCAAGCCGTTTGAGAAACTTTGAGGAAAGCATAGTCAATAAGTGCATTATGATGCAATTTTTCACCTTCTTCTTGTTCACATAAAGATACTATAAATCAGTTTTCTGTAGTCAATCTTGTCAAGACCCAATAGATGAGAACAATCATGTGGGAGAAATTTGTGAGGCTGACCAGTGGTGAATTGAGAATATCACAATGACCAGGAACAATTTAAGGTAGGGTAGGGATCATGGTGGCTCGTGGAAAATCTGCAGGAAGCCTCATAAACTTTGAAGTTCTAGCCAAATTACTGGCAAAATCTCATGCAGTGCTCTCTATCTCTCTCCCACGGTACTCAGAATCATCATCCTGTCCCCAAAAACGCCTTCCTTTCATATACACTTCCTTTATCAGCCTGTCTTCATTCTCACATCCCATTTACTGAAAAACGACACGTGAACCCAGACTCTGACAGGACTCTAAATGTCAAAGAATCTCCTGTGCGTTATGAACCTGTACTGAAGGAAAGACCGAGACACAGAGTTCAGCGCTGCTGAACAGAGATCCTCAGAAGCTGTCTGCAGAGAAATGCTGTTTCGATTGAGGGGGTCAGTGAAATAGGGGCAGGTTGTGAAGCAAGTATTATGAAAAACAGTTTCTGTACAGTTATTAAGCTGCAGTTCACTAGCTAAAATCCTTTTGCCAAAGGTATATGTTGCAGTTGTCTGCTGGGACATTGAAGGCGGAGGGGGATGGATCCAGTTTTCTGACTACCTGTTTCCCCAAAGGGAAGAGGGAATGCAGGCCTGGCTGCGTCATTGAAACCAAGCTTCTGTAATTGCCAGCAATCTCTCAATAGGTGTGAAATACAGATAAGCCCATACAACCTCTGTTCTGCTACGGTATGCACCATACGGAAGATTCCTAAACTTTCCAGTGTGTTTGTAGGAAAACCTAGTTAAAAGTAGAGGAAGAAGACAGGCGAGATGAAGACCTTGCCAGTAACTCTCATCCCCTGAAGAAAAAAAAGCAAAGAGATAAATAAAGCCTTGAAAGGATCCTTCTTGACACAGAAAGCAAAAAAGCCGCAAAGCCCTTATAATATCTGAACAGTGAGAAGTTATGCAGAGGAGCAGATTCTCCTGTCTCGGGAAGACTCCCTGTCTGAAGAACACTTCAAAGACCTAAGAGGTACAAGTCTGTGGTAGGCATGTGGACAAAACTCGGGATAATGCCCACAAAAACAGCAGCCTTGTGTGTTGAAGCAACATCTATTCTGCTATTGGCAGATCTCTGTATCCACTGAAGGGTGAGGCTGACATACCCAGAAAAGGGTGTTTGACCCCACCATACATTGACATTGAACACTGTGACAATTCCTAAGGCAGCCTTGGTAAAATTTGCATAAGAACAAAGTGAAGATCCATCACTGAAGGAGAAACAGCTGTGGGACCTGAGTTTTAGGTGAAAGAATATGTTAAAACATGAAGAGAGAAATTATACCAGAAAAAGAATAAGACATATGCAAGAAAATCAAGATAGTTGGCTACAGATGAGGAAAAATTAATGCTGAACTCAGAGGCTGACTCTGTCTCAGGGCTCTTTTAAAAAACCTGCCTAACACAATTAATTTCTCACTGAATGAAAAAACCTTCCTAAGTAGTATTCTGAAAAATTTGCCAATCAAAACATTTTTTTTAAGTACAAAATAATTATAATTTTGGAAGAAAAAAAATGGAAACAGACACCATCAAAATCAGAGTGACACTTAAAACTGCAAAAGAGATTATTCTTTTCAAAAGGAAGAAAAAGTATAGAAATGCAAAGAACTTTAACTCTGCTATTAAGAAGCCAGCGGTAAAAGACTGTGAAATACAAACAGTATTGTAGTTTAACAGTTACTTGCAAAATAAAATCCTGTTAATATTTTATCTCAATCCATATTTCTTACCATTCATTCTGGTGTCACTGAAATGAAACCGCAATGATTGTTGGACTGCTGTACAAAGTAGAAGCCATAAACTTGGCTACCTTGTGAATAACAATTAACCATTCTGGAGAGAGCAGCTGTGCATAAACACACAGTAAAGATGCAAAATCTGCCAAATATTCACTTACTTCTATCGCCATGCTCTAAATTGCCAAATCAGTGGACTTGTGAAGTGGTGCTCAAAAGCAATATGTCTGAATGGTCACAAACAGCCCAGAGAAACATATATTCACTGCACTCTTCATACAGATTGTCAAAAGGCAGTGGAGATTCTCAAAATTCTCTCTAAGATGTATTTATACAATACTGCTTCTTACAAATCAAAATTCAAGGCTATGCTAGGCGAAATGCAGGGCAGTAATTGCGTGAGACATTTAGGATGTGGTTTCTCAGGGATTTTACAAGAAAATTCTCTGAATACCATTAGAGTATGGCCATGGTGCTATCAGAAGATGTGTTACAACTGAAACAGTAGTTATCTCAAAGATTCTTAAGAAAAGTTTTGTGTTGATCCTGAAAGGGGACTGAAAAGACATATCAACATGAGATAAACTGGTATTAGGGTTTGCCAATGCTTTCCATTTTTTAGTAGACAAGGACTATGATTGCTGTGGTGACTGCAAAGCACCACAAAGTCATAAGCAAGATGCCAGTGATTTGTATGCTGAGTAAATATTTAACATTGTGAGATCCTTACTAGCACTTGTAAAGCTGGAATAAGGTGTCATTGGAGATGAATGCTTTTGAGTTGGCCACAATGAAGGTGTGGCTGAAGATGGTATGTTCAGTTTTTCATCAATTCCTGGAAATTTCATTCATTTAACTTAAACTTCTCACACAATTTCTTGAAATAGGCAGGCATATGAAAGTTTCAAGGGATTATATGGTACCATAAAAAAATGGTTTTATAAAATGCTAATCTTTTTAAGTGCATTTGAAAAACTATACAAATAAATCCAATATTAAAGAGAAATAAACAAATGGGCTAGATATTCTAGATGTTAATAAGGCTGCTAAAAAAAAAGTAAGATATAAATGCAGGCATTGGGATAATGTGTATTGTACTGCAGCATAGACTTCTAGATCGGTAGCTGAGACATACTAACTTTTATTTTTTCATGCCTTGTTAAAGGAAAATCAGATGTTTTGCAACCGCCAGCTCCATAAAATAATCCATGTAGTTACATTAGTTGTGTATATCCTCTGACAATCCTCCCAATTCCTTTTGTTCACTGTGCGTTTCCGTAAGATTATGTATTTCATTTCATTTTTGATTACAACCCTGTAATCTTATGGTAAGTAAACTTACAAGGCAGCCACTGGGGTGCTGGGGCGAGTCCAGAGAGAGACGACGGAGCTGGGGATGGGTCTGGAGCACACGACCTGTGAAGAGCAGCTGAGGGAGCTGGGGGGTTTTAGCCTGGAGAAAAGGAGGCTCAGGGGGAACCTTCTCACTCTCTACAACTCCCTAAAAAGAGGATGTAGCCAGGTGGGGATTGGCCTCTTCTCACTGATAACAAGGGACAGGACAAGAGGAAAAGGTCTGAAGTTGTGCCAGAGGATGTTTAGTTTGGATACTAGGAAAAATTCCTTAATTGAAAGGGTTGTCAAACACTGAAACAGTCTGCCCTGGGAAGCAGTGGAGCCACTGTCCCTGGAGATATTTGAAAGATGTATAGATGTCGCACTTTGGGACACGGTTTAGTGGTGGACTTGGCAGTGCTGGGTTAAGGGTTGGACTTGGTGATCTTAGAGGTCTTTTCCAGCCTCGATGGTTCTATGATTCAATGGGATTTAGCATATTTCATAATATATTTTTTTCCCAGCATATTAGAATTCAGTTTAACTGGAGCTTTGGAGCAATAGGAGAATGCAAGTGATGACAAAAAAGTACTTAGGAGCTAAGAAATTTCTGCCTCCCATATCAGTTTCTCCATTTCTGTTGTTCACAGAACATGCTATGGTGTCTACAGTGTATATTAGAGAACAACTAGGCTCCTCACCAAGTTTGGTTTTGGGTACAACAAACATATATGGTATGGAGTAGGGAAGAAGCTATGCAAAATGGTAAAAGAATAAATGGAAATTATTTCAGAGAAATTTTAGTAAAAGCTGGATTAATGCATTTATTATATCAACCCGTTAGACTTGAAGCTGTATAGACAGTGTTTGCACTTTCAGTCAACACAATGAAATCACAGGGTGCGTAACCCTTTAAGATGCATACAAGAGAAATTTATTTTGATTATAGGTTTCATGAGACTTTTTAAAATAAAACAGTAAAATAATAGGTTTCATGAGCTGTACAACAGTGGAAAGGAAAATAATTAAATTCTAGAAAAGAGACGAAGAAAGCCAGAAGGATAACAGGAGAATCAGGACAGTAACAAAATGTTACTGCTACTCATATTTATTTCCTGGTTGTTCTCCCATGTCCTTTCTTTTAGCATGAGTTATATTCACCTTTTGAATTCTTGTTCAATTCTCTACATTAAAAAAATGCAATATCTTGCTTGAAATTTGACATGTCTATATATTTTCTATTGGCATGGATAGAAGACCATAAATAGAAATGAGCTTGAGAGTTACAAAGTGTGTGCTTGTTTTTCACCTTTTACTGTAACTTGGTATAATTGAAAATTGATTTATTCAAAACAAAATCTATAAAAGATGGGGCTTAACTTCTGAGCATTATTTATGCTGCAACATAATCTGGCCCCTCAAACTGGCTCTAGTAAAGGCTTTGGTTTTACCATGCACAAGGGCTAAATGAAAAAAAGAGTAGACTTGCCTTAGTATTACAGGACCAATAATCAGGGAATTCCTGGGAGTATTAAGCAAAGGTAGTTGACAAATAAGTCTACTACATATGTTTTGATGTCTTTTTAAAAAATTTTGACTTGAGAATCCATACATTAAACAGACATGAGTGTGCAATCGAGTCTTTCAAAGCCTAAAATGCAAGCAAAGGAAGCTGCCCGTGGAATCCAAACCTCAGAGCTGTGTGTCTTTTTAGTGCACGAGCTAGAGCAAGGAGACTTGACAGGACAACTGCACGAGTCCACAACCTAAGCATGTAACTGCCTAAAACTTGCCAGGAGAAACACAGGCAGACAAACAAACAAACAAACAGGTTTGCATTCCTACTCCCACTCCTTTCTGAGTCAGGACCATGCCAGAAAATTTCACTCAGTGGAGATCCAGAAGCCCGAGAGTCCTTACCTTGGGAATGGTGTCAGCAACACTTGAGGTGGTAGGTTACTCTTTTCCTCTCAAAAGGCAAGTTACAGGAGGAGGCAATTCCACCATTCCTTTCAAAGCTGTGTTATTAGGCAGAGGGAAATGTAAGACTTCCAAGGACAAATACATATGCCAAGATAGCAAAAGGCAGCATTGTGTTTAACCTAATGACTAAAATGCTCACCTATAACAGGAAGCCCCAGGCTGTGAAGTGATCCTTTGAGAAAGAATGGGGACACAGGGTATCCCAAGTCCAGATGATTCTGTGCATTCTGTGTGACAGTTGTGTTCAGTTGCTAGTCCCTCAGGACATAGCCTGGAATTAGGCAAATAGATGTTTAGGACATGGCAGTTCTGAGAAAAGCAGAAGTGAGAACTGAGGAGTCTTCCAAAGCCAATGGAGCAGTGCCCATTAACTTTATAGATTTCCAGAACTAAGCTTTTTTATCTGGAGGGACTTAAAAGGTCACAGTTTGGACTCAGGTGCTTACTGTGTAATTAAGTATTATTCCAGGTGCAAGTTTCCCTGTGCCATTTTTGTGACCTTTAAGATAGGAAAATTCTACCATTCTGAAAAAACACCTAAGAGTGAGAAGAGAGGTGTCATTACCTATACATCTAAATCATCTATGCTACAACATTAGCAGATGAGTTAACTCACAAGAAGTAAAGTATGATACCTCTTTTTAAGCAACTGAAATGAAACACTTCTGGAAATTCATGTGTTGGAAGAGGCTGTTGGCAAGTAAAAGAAATAGATGGAAGGTTCTACTTGCAAATAGTTTCACAGTCATACTGAGGATTTTAGGGATGAAGTGGCTCATAATCAAACAGCTAGGGAATGAAAGCATCCTAGCTATCTTTTTAAGAAGATGGTAACATGATTCCATGAATTTCAGCCATGAACCTTATTTTCTTATGGAAAGAATTCACTGAACAACAAATCAAACATTAAAAAAGGTTTTATAGTAAAGCTTACACATGATTTGGCAAAAGTCTTTTATTCTACAACAGGAAATCCTCCCTCTCAGTGTATCCAGGTTGTTTCCATGTCTCAGCAAAATACTGGATGAAAAAGAAATCTTTTAACATAGTCTGCCATGTGACATGTTCCATGATTCAAATAGTTCTGGCATGGGCATATCTTGATTCAACACAATACTTAAACCTCAGTGTCAACCAGTCATTTACAGATTTAGACTATTAGCACTAATCTAAATTAACAGGTGGTTTAGTAGGAATTAAAAGCTGGACTAGCTCCATAAAGATATGAATGCATAATTTGAATGTCCTGCTATGGTGGTGCAAAACTGCATATCAAGACAGTCCAGCCTAAAATGAACTCTTTGTAGTGTGTGTCTAAGATGGGATTAAAAAAAAACAAAGGCAACTCTCCGTATCTAACTTCAAGATCTCTGTCAAACTACACTAAAAGTTCTTCAGAGTAGACCTCTCTTTGTTGTGCATGTTTGCACAAAGTTCTTGTACCTGAGTGATCTCAGTCTCACTGTCTGCTATTCCTTAGTGAAACTATACTCTAAAAAAGACAAAATGACATGGATGGGCAGCTGAAACCATAGTAGGGAAAAGTAGAATTCAGTACTGGTAAGGAATATGTCAGCTTCCAGCTAAGGAGAAGAGGGGAGAAAGAAATGTAAAGGCAGGAAAGGTACCCTATAAACTTTCAGAGAGCAGCTTTCTTATCTGTTTTGATCTGTATTTTATGGGAGTAAATATAATAACTTTAGTCAAGAACATGAAGCAGCAAAGTAAAGTCAGGCACGAAAGGAGCAGTTATTACTGTAACTTTGTAAAGCACCAAGTAGTACCATAATCCTGAATAATACTTTATAAAATAGAATATATGCATAGTAAGATATTATTCCTCTATGTTCATGGAATTAGTCGCTATTTTTTGCATCAAAAGTATTTTTTTGTAATATAGCTCAGAGACTAACAAGAGTACATAAGCTGGGCATAGTTTGTCTTTCAATGAAGTCTCTTGTCTGAGGATGAAATCAGGAATAATGTCCCTATTCCATTAAGAAGAGTCTGCTTCAGTGCCAGCAGTGAAAACACTTCTTCGTTCCAAATCCTCTACTAATGCCCTGCAATTGCTTGTCTTAAAAATAAAATTAAAAAAAAAAAAAAAAAAGAAAAAGGAGAGAAATCAAAGATTACAAACAAGAGATAAATACAGAAACAGTTCAAGAGAAACAAGCAGAAAAATTTTAAAAACATGTAAAGGCAAACAGAGAAGCTGAGTTGGATAAAAAGAGAATAATTTTTTGGACATGTTCTCAAAGGAACAAAATTACCTCCTAATTGGGGAAGACAGGCAAATGAGCCAAACAACTAGAGACAAAAGGGAAAAAGTGTATGAGTCTAACACTAGAGCAAAGAACAAATTTCAATGATTTCTGAAAAGCCTTTTTAACAGCACTCAGAAGCTGTTATATCCTCACACTCGGTGTCCAGTTTAGGCAGCACCTGATCAGATGGTGGTTTTACTCATTGCTTAGTTACATCAGTTATTACAGCTTCAGACTCCCCTTTTCCACTTGCATGCTTTCTGTCCACAAAATCCAAGGAGGAGATGTTGTGTCTGCAAGTAAAGGCAACATGCATGTGCCCAGTCATAACCATAACGGTGTTTCGGGAATTCAGGCTCCTCCAGAGCTGGGCAGAAGGTGGCAGGCAGTGTGTTTGAGTAACTTTGAGCTGGGAATTAAGTGCCCATGTATCTCTGTTAATCTAGCTCTAAATGCCCGCAATACACATTTATTGTAAAATTCCTCCGCATCTTTGCAAATTGTAATTGAGCATTGGTGTTAGAAGTCTGGTGTGGGTTTTTTGGGGGAAAACAATCTCTCTATAGGATAAAGCAAACGTTCAGGTGCAGGTGTTCCTGAGGCATTATGACTGCAGGACTGTGGCTCTGTGTGTCCCCAGCACAGCTGTGAGCACCATGGCACTCCTGCGGCCCCTGAGCAAAGCTAACACACTGACTTCTCTTCTGATGCAGTGGACAACTCTCTGACATCAATGTGACTCTTACCTTGCTATGCACTTGCTTTTCTCTGGACATAGCCCTTTTTGCAGATCCCAGATCTTTTCTGGTTCCTAGTCATGTCTAGGATATCCAGCTCTTCCACATTATTTCTCCCATGACTCCTTTCACGATATGTCTCAGGCAAAGGAGAAGTAGCTGCTTGTGTCCAATTTAACCCATATTCCACTTTAATATAGATTCTAATAAAGCAACCTCGAGCACAGGCCCTTAAGCTCTCTGCTGCAGTGTCATCATGCAGTTAAAACCTGGTATTTATGTTCAATAAAATGGTTTCAAAGGGAACATACCTTCCTGCCTACATAAGGAAAACAAGAAAGCAAGGAAGGAGGGGGTGATATACCAGGTATGCCTGGGGGTGAAGATTCAACATAAAATTATGGAACAAAAATTGTGAAAATCAAAGTCATGCTGAGCAAATTGTGTGACTCTTGTGGCAAGCAAGGAAAGAAACTAAGAAAGGGATTTTGTCGGCAACTTGAAGTATTTCTTATCGCTAGAGAAATAATTTACCTGTTTGTCTCAAGTAAATACAGTTGTGGACTTATCTGAAACTGGCTGTTAGAAGAAAAGGTGTCAGAACAAAATGGTAAATTAAGCAGAAACAAATGACCCAAAGAACAAAAGCCGTCATTCCAGAGCTCTGCAGGAACGTAGGAATGAAGTGGCTGTGCAGCTAACAAAAATATACAATGTCCCATTAAACTGGTAGAAGCCTGATTCCCTTCATGGCTCTTGCCCAATTGCTGTTATAGAACAAAATGTTATTTGCTCGCTGGTTACAAGGTTTTCTGGAATTGGGCTATTAACAGCTGTTAGTTTAGAACAGCATTCTACTCAGAGTAAGATAATTTTTTTCCAGTTATTTTTGAAGTTTTCTATTTCCTTCTGGAAAATGAAAATTCTATACCTCATATATTAAAGGAAAGGATATTGATATGGACCTCATTTAACAGTGTTCTGAGATTTATAATAAAAATCAGAAGTGTATGTAACTCTCAGTGGTATGTTCCGATTGAACTGGCAAGCACTGATAAAGACAAAGCAACTCTTGCACCATCATTGATATAACACCTAGTAATTTCTTCTTGAAATATGTTTAAGTGATGTTCGGTCAATTGAGAAGTACAACTGTCAGAATTTTGTACTTCTTGCTGGAAAATACAGCAGGCAGCATGGGCATTGTAAAAAACACAAGTTCGAAATAATTGTATGGTCTTAATTCCTGTGTAATTCTGAAATAAGATAGAGACCAGAAGCTCATAAGAATTCATTTCAATAATGTTGACTTAAAATAATTAATTATTTGAAGGAACGAAAAAAGCAATCCTCTCTCTTTATTAAATTTGTATATATAATTTTTCTAAGTGGGCCAGAAGGATAGACTTCAGCTTCTCTAAAGTTCTTGAATGAATGTTTAGATGTGGGTAACGTCCCATCTCCCATCTTCTAAAAGTTATGGTTCAGGTTTTTTTTTAATTGATGTGTTGTTTTAAACTTATATGTAGGTGTGCCACCCATTTCCTATATGCAACACAAAATGTCATGTGAAACAGCCCTCCACTATTGTGAGACCAAGGCATTTTGTGACACAATTAAGAATTTCATTTTCTCCAAGGAGGATTTTGAAGCTCATTTTCAAATCCAATTAAGGAAATTTTGTGATTTTTTTTTTTATTTTTCAAAAATCAACCATCTCCATAACATACCTGTTCCAAAAAACTTGATATTACAAAAGTATTTTTGTCTTGCTACTTCAGACCCTGTTTTATTGCTTACTTCATCACACTTTGATGTTAATCCATTGAAGACATTGTATATAGAAGGTTGTGTGTTTCTTAGCCATGCAAGTATATCCATAGTTTGTAAATTCTGGCATGAAGACTTCATTGTTTCCTTTCTGGTACCCAACATCTAGAAGTGAAGACCATTCATCAGTGTGTTCCTATTTTTGGAGTAAATAATTCCAAAACATACCTACAAATTTGCAATTTCCGTCCCATTACCCTAACTGCCAGAATTATTTTCACCCTCTGCTGCTTGCAAGTTTTAAATCTTCTCTTCACTGTATTCTTACATATTGAATTTTATTTTGAGCATCTACATTGATGTAAAATCAATGCAATAAAATGGTTTATCTTGTTTGATTGTTCTGGTTGTCATCAGGATTATCTACAAGCAAATTTTTCCGTAAACTTAACTATGTCACTGAAAAGAACACCTCAAAAATCATTTTATAACTCTAAACTGATTAGCTTTTTCATTATGAACTGTATAAATTATTTAACAATATGGTTCTGTTATACACTATACACATGTATAGAATTCAGCTTGTTAACTTAAAAAGGCACTACTGATTTCTGTCCAGAAAAAGGCTAAATTCTGTTGATAAATCTATTTTTTCCTGCAAAGCAGAAATGGTACACTATTAACCATTTGAGAAGTCAGGCTCTGATGGTGTTGGTTAGTTGATCTTTTCTGTTACAAAGGGTAGACAGAAACCTGCACAACAGGTTATGGGAGCTTGTTTCACACAAGGCTTTGTCTCATTACAATTTTCAGAATTAACCTGGAACTTGAAACTTTTGCTGAGAAAGGCCAGTTCCAATATTTAATCTTCCCAGTCTTGGTCATGAACGGTACCAAGCACTAAAACTCCTGCCACACACAGAGCAGTGGATGGTTGTTGGAATACTGCACACCTTCGAAAGACCTCCTACCAGGTCTTGGTTCAGGACTTTATTTTGATGCTTTGTCATCGTGCCTGTTTTTAAATCATCATTCTATGCTGCTATCTCGCTACTTGAAGCCTGTGGATGTTGGTTCTTAGAAGCTAATTCAAAGAAGACAAAGTTACCTTGCCAAATTTGACTTTTCTGTTTCAAGAATTTTGTTAATTAAACTTTGTCAGATGGGATATTATACCCACTATCTAGTTATCCAGAAAAGGAAACAAAGTTCGATCTTAATTTATTCTAAAATTGAGAGGGACTGGTAAAATCATGTTCTGCATTCATTATCAAACCCTACGGTGAGGAAAGAATTTGTTTAAATTTCTTCTTGAGCTACTAAGATGACTGTGTGAACACAATCAATTTTCAGTAACATCTGTGGAACAACTACTGCTGTTTCTATATTTCAAGCAGGGAAACTGAGGCAGAGAAAGGTTCTTATTCTCGGGCATGACTGCATACAAATCAATAGCAGTGCTAAGATTAAGGCTGAAGAATTAGTAGCTGTTGTGTGTTGACCCATTTCAACATAATACACTACCAGGGCACATTTTTTTTCACATTGCAGAAATTCTTTCTGTAAACTGCAGTGCTGGGAAACCCTGTAATTATGCACAGAGCACGTTAGGACAAAAAAAAAAGCTAATAATTTTTGGCTCAACAGGTTTACGTGGAACTTCAGAAACTCTCAGTACCAATAATATTCATTCAAACAGCCATCTTAGGTCGCTTTGTACTGCTTGGATGGTAGTGGAACAGATAATCGAGCCCTTATAGCACAGCATAAGGACTAGTTCTTATAGCAGCCTCAGAAACCCTTACCAGCCTCAGTGAGGCTTTGTACTAGTGCAGGGATTAATTCATGTGGAACTAATTGCAGAACTGTGGCCTAAGTAAGAAACTGGTCTAGCTCTATTTGCTTGTCACCCAGTTGTCAAAATGTAGTGCTCATTAAGTGCTGAAACAAAAGGTCCAGATGGATTCTTTATATCTGAGAAATGTGTTTCCCATATAAAAAGAAAATAATTAGTAACGCAGCAGCAGAATTTAAAACTTTGTTGAAAAGAAGGGAAACTCTTAGGTAGGTCTTTTAAGCAAAAATATATCAGAGGCCCTTCTTCTATGTATTTTATGATGTAATTTTGCCTAAAAAAGAGAACAATTTATGCAAAATGCACTTTAGCTACCTGAAAGTACAGAACATGAATGAGACCAAACTAAATGGCTTCTAGTCCTGCCATTCTCTCCCACAACATGAACTCCATGCTTGGTGTCGTTTGCACTCTAATTACTTTTCTCTCCATCCTGTAACACTGTTTTATTTTCTGTTCTACACAAGACATTTCTGGACTCCTCTAGCTTAAACAACCTGCTGAAGTCCCTAAATCATGATCAAACAGAGGTCACTAAATTGTGAGTTAGAGATGTTTCCTTTCACCAGCAGATGTCAATAATCTAGTGAAGGAGGCATGACAGTGTATTTTACTTAGCAAGATTTGGCATGAAGATATTATCTGCTCTATGGAAGTACCAATCAAAAATCTGACTTTAAATAAAAGCGAAACCAAGAAGTGATTAAGAATTGGAACTAGCAGTTGTAAAAATTGTTCAATGTTACAGCATTTTCAGGGTGCCGTCAAGTTCTAACAAGACCTAGGATGGAGCTGGAATGCTCTGCTGCCTAACATCACTGAGGAGCAGTTTCCGAAAATGTTTTAGGAAACCTGAGTCTATCTATCTTTCAAAAAGGGCAATCCCACTCTTCTCTAAGCCACCTTTCTACCAGTGAAGGCACCAACTTCTCTGTAGCCATACAAAATAATTGCTTCAGGGAACTGACCTTGCTGAAAATTAACCCTGCAAAATAAATACTTTTGCAGCAGGATCAATCCTCTGATCCAGCTTTCTACATGGTCACAGTTAACCCAAATGCCAGTACTAGACAGTGGGGAAGAACATGGAGTCATGAATGGAAAGGAGAGACAGTTGAGTTTCACCATCTGTACGTTTAATGTGTTCCAGATAAAGCCATGTGTTATTTGCCTGGGTATAGAAGTCCTACACCAGATAGGAAACAAGCCATTTAACAATTGCAAATTGCAACTGGTCATGTCAGCTGATCAAATAACTAAATAAATATGCAAACAAAGCATTTGGTGGCAAATACAGGACAAAATCTTCAAAGTTGTAGTTGGGAAGCTTAGGTTACAACATGTGAGTCCATCTACAGCTTCCATTTGTAAGTGTATCTCAAGCATCGTTTATCTGTTCCCAGCAAGATGAATGTATCCAGGCACTCCCTTGCTCCTGTCCCTCAGGCATTGAAACCCCCCACTTAATCATCCAGTAGGGCCTTCCAACCCTGATTATCTGTTTCTTTGCAAGTATCAGTATTCCTGAAGGTAGGTGTGTGTAAAGCTGCTTACTTCCTGCTTCTTTTTGACTGTGAAAAGACCAAACCACAAGGGGATTCTCTGTCCCGGTTACCTCCTTCAATCTGAAGCACATCTGCAGGATCAGGCCCCACAGAGCAAACAGGCATGGACAAGACTTCTGAAGACTGGTAGCTAGTATGTATATGCATTGCACAAATGACTACACTCAAAATCTCAGAATTCAAGACACTTGGCTGCAGTAGCAGGGATTGTGTCCTTTTCATTAGCACTCAAGATATAGCTTTGACAGTAACCCAGATTTTAAAAAAAAAAACAGCCCAAAAATCCTTCTGAATAACTGTCCTGATTCTGGCCAGGAGAGGGTTAATGTTTGCAGTAGCCAGGAGTGGGCTTGGCCAGGGCCCAGGGGTTATTCTATACCACCTAATACCATTTTTGGGGTCAGGGGAAGGGGCCCCTTCTGGGTCTTGGAGCGTGTTGGGGATTTCTGCGTGGCGAGCAGTTGTGTGTGAATCGTTTGCCTCTTGTATACTTTGTTTTTAAAATTATTACTGTTCTTTTCCTTATTTCATCGCTGTCTTCAGTAAATTGTTTTGGTCTCAGTGCATGATGTCTACATTTTGTGCCTCCAGTTCACCTCTCTATCCCACCACAGAGGAGCAGGGCAGCAGGGGACTGAGCAAGCAGCGTGTTGTTTGCAGTGTTTCGCTGGGAGCACTAAATTGGGAACATCATTCCAAAACCATGACAATAACTTGAATTTTTCAGTAGTAGCAGATACTCATAGTAGCAGATAATACTGGAGAAAGTAAATCAGTGTAGTAAAAGCTGCAGGTTACAATTAGATATGTCCAGTGAGTACTTTACAGATGCTCATGTTCAGATGTTACTACCACTTTAAAATACTGAGTAATGATCTCTTTTCCCTCCCTCCAGGTGTAATCCTGGGATTTTCTCTTCGATCATATAAGATGAGCTATCGGGAAGTGAAGTACTTTTCGTTTCCAGGAGAACTACTCATGAGAATGCTGCAGATGCTGGTCCTGCCACTAATTGTATCCAGTTTAGTCACAGGTAAACAAAACCAAACCAAAACAAAACACACCCACTTTTTTCTGTTCTTTTAAATACTTTCATAAAGATGCACACCCCAAAATCTAAAAACATTCTGTGTCCTAGAACCTGCAGAAAGAGATAGCATTGTTATTGCTGCTTTAGAGACAATGTAATAAGAGGTTTGAATTAATATACAGCGAGACTGAAAGATGCTTTTCCAAATTCCAAGACAGTCTAACTGTACAACTTACTATATGCAGCTGCTATGAAGCTGACTCTGTACTCCACTCTCTCCTCTTACTTTCTGAACAGATATTTCCTCCACAATGTCCTATTGTTATCAAAGATAACATATCTCAAAAAGACAGTGCCAAAATCCAAGAAAGTTGAAACTGTTGATTGTGGGCAATAACACACGCCTGTAACCACAGATATGTAAAACATCTGTCTGCCTCCTAGTCTTCCAGCAATAGATTAGAAAAAGATGGAATCCTATCATGGAACGGTTTGGTTTGCAAGGGACCTTAAAGGGCATCTGATTCCAATTCTCCTGTCATGGTCAGGGACACCTTCCACCAGAGCAGATTGCTCAGAGCCGCATCCGACCTGTTCTTGAACACTGCCAGGGATGGGTCATCCAGAGCTTCTGGGGGCAGCCTGTGCCAGTGCCCCACCACACTTACAGTAAAGATTTATTCCTGGTATCTAATCTAAATCTACCTTCTTTTGGTTTAAGCCATCTCCTCTTCTGTCACTACAAGCCCTCTTACATGCCCTTCAGGTACTAGAAGGGGTTCTAAGGTCTCCCTGGAACCTTCTCTTCTCCAGGCTGAGCGACGCCAATGCTCTCAGCCTGTCCTCATGAGAGAGGTACTTCAGCCCTCTGATCATTTTAATGACTTCTTCTGGACCTATTCCAATGTGTCCATGTCCATAGGCGATAGATGGGATAGAATGGAAAGTTTGGAAGAAACTTAATCCCATCATTTCTGTTTTGTTGTCTTCTGGTCAGCAACTCTATTAAGCTTCGAACGCTCTTTACCAGGTTGCTCCTCTAACTAGTGATATAATATTTAATTTCTTATGGTGGCGTATGCCTTGGCATTCCACCTAAGTTTCACAGAAGACCCCTCAGATTTGTTATGACTGTTCAGGATGTACCTGATATATTTATTCCATTAATTATCTGAAGAAAGGAAAGAAAGATTCTAGAAAAAGAAAGATTTTAGTCTCTCAACAAATCAGCTTGGAGAATTTAATCAATATCACCCACTGTGCAGTCCTAGGATCTAAAACACCAAATACACCACCTTGATTGACAGAAGATCCAGAGACTATAAGTTGTTCTATATCTAGTCGATTGTCAAATATGTTAATATTAATATCTCTTAAAAATGCAAACGAGCACAGACTCACACCTTCACAGAAACCAAAGATAGTATGTATGAGTACAAGCTGTTAATGCAACAGCAGAAAATGAGAGTATTCACAATTACAAAATCATTTGCCTTCTCATATTTCAAGAAAAAAGTGAAGTTTGTTTCTATGCACACACATTATATGGATACTGAAGGTTAAATGAACACTGAAACTAGCGAGTAATTTATAAGCTTCATAGGAGAAATGATGGTAGGTTTTATTCCCAGCCAGTGTACAGTTCTGTTACATGTCATACCTTCTCTCATCTTCTTGTCCCTCTAACCTGCAGAACATCCTGGGTTGGTGGGACACTGATAGAAGAACCATTAAAAGTAGAAAAGGAGAGACTTTTACCCTTTTTCAGTGTCACCTGAGACTGGCACTGCTGCTCTATTTTTCAGGATGAATTATTGCAGGAGAATTTATCTGATCGATTCTCAATTTCTTATAACTCTGCAATCATACTAGTTCTCTGGGAGACCTCAAGGTAAATCAGGAAACTAGGTAGAGCATCCTATATACAAGGATTTGAATGATTTTCAATAAGCTAAGTAGAAACACTTCACTTAGGTGAAGATCAGGAAATCCATCTTAGGAGCATCAAAACGAGATGGACTTTTGATAAAACAAGCTCATTTTCTGTGTCACCAGGTCCCAGTAGAGATTTTGTGAAAAATCAGAAAAACGGGTTTCCAAATAATCCTATTCTGAAAAGAATCTTCATTCTCGGGATTCAAACAATACCCTTCTTTTTGATGTGTTTTTCTTTCCTTTTAAAGCTCTTTATCCTTTTTTATGCCTTTTCTTTTTCGTAACAATAATTTCCTTTATTATAGAAAGGAATCTGGCAAAGAGAAATCTTCTCTATCGGTAAGATTTGTCCTATTATCACACAAGTGCCTTGTAATAATAAATTGATTATACTTAGAGCTCCCTTTGAAGCAGAGACAGTAATTTTTGATGTGAATAACATTTTAAACTTCTTTAGTTGGGTAGGGAGCAATCAGAGAATATGCAATGCAATTCACAAATGGCAGATTTAATTTCTTTTTAAAAATCATTCAGTATAGCAGGACTATGCCCTTTTTCATGGGAATAAAATACTTTTCTGAGTTTATTCTAAAAACTGTGGAAAAAATCTGCTTTCTACACTGAAAAATACCTCATTAGCATATTTTTTTTTTAAAAAAAGGATACTTCTACGTATTTGCTGCAGAACTTTCATACACAAATGAACATAACAGGCATAGCTGAATATCTAAATAACTATTAAATACAACTTTTGCGGGTGTACTACTGTGCAATTTTATGTACACTTGGATTCTTTTTTTACATGTTATAGGATAATTCATTGGATAAAAGTCTTATACTTCTCAAGTTAGCCTTAAGACCACTCAGCATCCTTAAGCCAAATCTCTTATTTCCGGTATTTTGTTTGGCAAAGCAAAGTGGATGCCTCTTAACTAGTCTCAAAGTGACTCCTCTAGGTCTTCATGCTGATAACATGCTAGTTTCTTCCTATTGTCAATTATTTGAATAAATATTTTGCTGTTTGCAGGAGCAGCAGCATCTCCTATATATGATATTCTGGGTTTCCTTTTGTATTTATCCAAGTGTGATGGAGGTAACTGTGGCAAAACCATAACCTGTGGTCTCTGTGGTATTAGAAATAGCCTGGGGATGGTTACATTCCCTTGCAAACTTTGTGAATGTCAAAGAAATTAGAACAATAAAATCAAACTAATAGTTAATGCACTGTTATATAAATAAAAGATAAATTGAGAAACTGAAGACTTCTGCTGTTCAGGTAAGCAGTACTGATGGCTATTCATAGACCTCAGGGAGAAAAACTACCCCAGGTGAAGCCAACCCAGACACATTTCTTTACCCCTGGTGTCTGTATTTCATGAAAGAAGCAATGCAGAATCACATTCAGAGGTTTTCAGTCACTTTTGCCTTATGACTTACCATCATTGACCGTGGTCCAAGCAGGTATACAGCTTTCTCCACAAGATTCTATCTTCTGATGTGTGTGTTACCAGGCATGTACTAACATCTGCTTGGGAGAAAATGGAGGTTATTTGCATACCATTCACCATCTTTTCATGTTTATAGGAAAATATGATTATATGCGCATCTATATTATTTATTTTTGTGGTCTAGACACAAATTCAGCTGCATACTCTATGTTGGGCTTTATTGTCTACAGTCTTTAAACTGAGAGAACTCCTAAGTCAGCATTCCCAATTGGGATCTCATATCAAGTCAAAGGCAAAATTAAAACATTATATATGAGAGGAAATATGAATAACCAAATGAATAGATTAAATTCCCATTTGGATTGTATTATGGCCAAGTCTTTAATATGAATATAAATATGAATTCCTATACAAACAGAGGGCTGACAATTTTGGTCTGTTTCTGTTTTGAATTTGCAGCAGTTATAGGAGAAAAAAAAATTCTATGCTTTCTCATTTCATTACAGCTTGAAGCATCTGACATGAAAATTGCTTGAGACAATTATTTTAAAATATACATTGTCCCTAAAGGGTATATAAAATAAATATATATGCATATGATAACAATTCAACTCATCATGAAATAGCGAAAGCCAGAGTAAATTGCACCAGAAACAAGAGCATTATGCATTAGCATTTTTTGAGCTGTTACAGCAAGATGATAATGAAATTGAAATTCCAGTCCTTAAAACTGGGCCACAAGTTTTTTCTGCATGTTTCAGTTATTCTCTGAATATAATGCAGTCAGAATGAGGTATCTTTTCTTAACAAAAACATTTATTTCCTAAAATGCCTTCCGCGAAAATGATTCACAACCAGTCTTTACAAAGAGCATAGTTTTAACATAATATTAGTGAGAAATATTAAAGCTAGAGAAATTTTGTAAGGGTTATTTGCAAATATTTTACACGATACTAGTCATAGTTCAGTTTCATAGACTGATTGCTTCTCCTTCCACGAAATTTTGAGAGCCTGGAATTTAGTTTTACAGGGACAACTACTTTTAAATGCAAGTGAACTGGGATTAAATTCTGTGCAGTTCTTCCAAATATCTTTGTCTGGTAAATCATAGCAGAGCATAAAAAGCCCATTCAAGACCTCACACTAATTTTTGCTGCTCATTGCAGAAACAGTAAGTCTACAGTTCATTTACAAACATACATCAAGATAGGGAAGGAGAATAGGAGTATAGAAACAGTGAAACTGGGGTCTGCTGGCTCACCAAAGATTATACAGCAATTATAGAATCAAGCAAAGATCCCATTTGTGAATACCAGTACAACACACTGTGCACTAGACAATTCTGGTTGCCTGAACTGTTAACGGGAGTAACACTATTATGGTGCAAATGAGTCTTAACCACTTACCAAGATTTTATGTGCAAGATTCTGTACAAACGCAGACTATGAATCTCCTGCCAAAACAAGAAGGCTGTGTGGAAAAACAGCTTAAAAGAACGGGTATAGAAGGTTTACTTCAAAGAAGAAGAGCATTTTAGTATGTAGTTTGTATAATATCTTAGTTTATATTCACTTCCCTTTCTAATTAAAATAATGATGTAACTGTTGTTAATGGATTCTGGAAGACACAGACACTTCCCTGACTCTGTAGGGTTTCAGTAACAGTCGACAACACTGTGTACTGCAGGAGACACAAGTGATTTTGTTTGGGGCAGACTCAGAGACACAAGGTTTTGTCCTGAAACTTTATCAAAATGGTCATAGTGCTACAAAAACTGTAGAAAGTGTTGACAAAGAGCAGAAGGCTGGAATTTCCATGACTGGGATCTTCTTAACTAACCTCAGAAGTGCGTACGATGCTTTTGATTTCGCTATCAAAGCAATGCAATGAATGGTGGCTGTTAAAAATATCCAATAAGGAATAAAGTCTATCCCCTCAACAAGGTAAAACAAGGACACACAAAATGACTCAAGTAATAAAACAGAGCATTCTCAGGGTTCACAACTAACAGAAGAATTGTAGCTGCAGTTGCTTAAAATTGCCTACAACGAAGCAAGGGTAATGTTCAGAAAACTGAGCTTGACATAGTCTCCAAGTCACTCCCTTACCTAAGCAAGGAAAAATGCAGCATCTGGACATGAACATACTCTACTGCAGAGAAGCCAGTTTTTTCCCAGTGCTACTTGTGGATGTAAAATGTGGAAAGTCAGTGCTGTGACATGTTGTACAATCTTAGGCAAATCATGTTTCCCTTCTGCATCTCTTCTTTCTTTCTCCCTTCAGACGTAGTGCTGGTGAAGTGCTGTTTAGGTTTTTTAATAGCTAGTAGGCAGAAAAGAAGATGACTATATGTGATGGACATTTTAGTGGAGACATGTAGGTTAAGTTGTCACAGCTCAGCAGATCCATACAGATATTGTAGTTATAATGATGGACTTAAATTAGGCTGTATGACAGGGGACTGTGATACAACAGCTTAGCCTCCCGTGTCCAGATAGCAGATGTACACTGCCTTCTGTAAAAATGTAATTCTAGAAATTAGTCTAATGTTATTAAACTTAAGAAATTAGGTTTTGTATTTGCCTTTCTAACTATGGAACGAGACAGTAAATGATCCATGAAGAGTAACCAAATGCAAATGCTATCTATCATATCAAACCTCCATCCTCTATTAATCGTTAATTTTTTTTTTGACCATAGCAATCTCCTTTATTGCCATAATAAATTAATAGCAGTAAACATAAACGGCCAGAATTTCGAATTTGCTCAACTTAACCCTTCACATCAGAGCACACAATAGGGAGGTCTTAAAAAGAGACCTGTGCACCACCTCCTCAAAAGAGAGGCTGTGAAACCAACACATGTCTAGGTTTGTTGAAGCAGGATCCATACTGCTTGAAGCCTCTAAGTAGTTCTTGTGTTCTCCTGTCTACTGGCTGACAAGAGTACTGTGGAAAAAAAGCTGTCACCTACTACAAGGTCCCAGGTGCTGTCTCATATCAGCTACAATATTTATGGTAATTTCAACAGATGGAAAGTCTCTCATTCAGGCAGAACAGACCTGTGGAGCCAGCTACTGTTCTCCCAGGAAAAAAAAAAAAAGGGGGGAGAGACCTAGCAGTAATTCCCTTTAATTCATTCTGGCAGAACAGACCCATAACCAGTGCCTGTGAAACATCTTAGTACTCACGGTTAAGCTAGAAGGTAAAAACATTAATAAAAGTCAGTCTTACATGTCTGTGTTTAAGAAAAGTTTAAGAAATACATCATTCCTGATTTGGTTCATATGGTTCATACACAAAAACCAAGAAGCAGTTAAGCAGTGTTTGGTCAGTTTGGCTGGTCACCAGAGCAAGGAATCCATTTTCCATATTCGAAAAACTGACAGATTTTCTGATTTTCCCAAAATTCTCTGATTTTTCAAGGCCTAAAGAAATAACTTTAGAAGTCAAAATAATAAATACCCACCAAACCAACAAATTTTTTTACTTTGATCTCAGCTGACTTCAATTATAGGGAAAATAATTTAAAAATTCTCTCTGACTAAAGCATTGCTTGGATTGTCAGTGCATTTGAGCTGCCTGTGTATTTGTATCGGGATCTCCCTACAGAGGAATCCTGTAGACATCTTCTGAAGTAGTTAGCCTGTTATGAGTAACCAATTCATGGATGTCCTAGGAATGTATTATTTTTTCATTTATGTCTTTCTTTTAATGCATAAAATATTATTTTAAAAGTAACTTACCTTCTTTATAGGAAACTCTTCCCTCTTCCTCCACCACCCAAAGCTTTATAAGATATCAGCATTGTAAAAGCTGAATTGCATGGCAGCTTTAATTTTATGCACTTGTACATTTCATGCACACGTTGAGTTCATGCATTCATGTAGGTGTTTGTGTATGCAATTTACATGACTGGATGACACAGTTATTTAATTTGAACATCCACGTACTTTTTTGCACAAATAAAGGGAAAATCAGGCTTTGATTTGTGTGTGTCCAAAATAAAGACTGTCTTAAAGGGTGGACATATAAATTGCTAAGTTAGTAGAGATCCAGTCATCTTGTAAACAGAATATCCTGTCGGGTTGAAGAACCAATTGAAGAAACATTACAAATATTGATCCATGTTCACAAACAGTTTCATCTCAGACTAGCATCTTTGTGGTAGATTCAGGCCAACAGCAGCTAAAAATGTACAAACACTAATCTGTAACATAACTATTTTAAAGACCTTCCCTTCAGTAGCTATATTTCTGTAGAAAACAAATGCCCATCAAGTCTGGCATATAGTCTTTAATAATCAGTATTTATATAGGCAATCAAAGGTGAAAAAATTGGAACCTTCTTATATTGTTACATTCCACAGTCCTTAAGGCAGTGTGGGCAATATATGTTTCATAATTATGTCATGCAATTCTTAAATATTTTGGACAAATATTTTTAAAGTTAAAAAACTGAGTTTAAATAGCAGGCAGCTACATTTTAAAAAAATTAGAAGGAAAAAAGGTAGCTTAGGAAGTATTCAGCATCTAGAAACATCAACTTTCATATAAAAACACAGAAGAAATTATGTGCAGATTCTGAGCATGCTGGCAATCAGTTAGGAAATAAACTATACCAAACATTTTACAAGGCATGGAAGTTAGAAAATCATAATGAAATGTCACAAGTATTTATACAATAAATATACTTTTGGGTGAAACATCTTCCTCAAAAACTGCTGTACATCTTAATTTATGCAAATACTAAAAGCAAGGACTTCAGAAAGGTTCATAAAATAAAATTAAAATTCATTATTTCTGAGCCATTTCTGAAACAGTTTGGCGATAGGGAATACACAGAAATCTGTCTTCACAAGAGCCTGAGAGAAAAATTCTAAGTGAATTCTCAGATCAAAGATCTAAGGCTTAGTCCGATCTAAGAATTAAAATGCAGCAACAGCAGAGATTAAATTCCTGCATAAAATGACAGTCTGTATAAGATAAAATTTGATTATACGATGAAAGAGAAAACCTAGGAGGACATAGAGCATCCAAAAGCAGAAAGTACAGAGCAGTGTGGTTTTGAAGTCTTAGTCTCTGAAAGCAGCAGTGTACAAACAGCAGGGGTGTTCAAGAACAAAGTCTACAATAACTAAAGATAGCAAAACTAAAAAAACTCCTCTAAAATAATTCAGTTTTACTAGTGGTCCTTAACTGAAGGCTGATTTAAACTTCATTGTAAAATATAACTTCAGTTGCTGGCCAAAGTATTGAAAAACAGCTTATTATGCTTTATTCAGTTTCCATTCTGCATGAGATTCCAGATGAATTAACGATAGGGAGCAACCTCTCACCCACAAAGACTTAGTTTTGCTTTTATGTCTTAGTTCAAATGCATAACATCGATACTTTCCCTGCTGAAAAAGCAAAAAGCAAAAACTGTTTGAAAGAACACACAAGAATTAAAGCATCTTGCCTGAGCACTAGTGGACCGTTGTAAAACCACACTGTGTCTTTCTTAACATTTCAGTCAAGGGCAGAAGGACTGAAAATATATTAGGGAAAACTCAAAACACTTTTTTGAGTTTAATACAAACATGTGTTGGTTACAGAAAAACAGCAAAACTGAAATTTAAAAAGTCAAAAATATTACAAAATGTAGAATCAGCTACATTAGTTTATAAATGGGAAAGACTTTGTTTAACATTTTGTACAGTAAAATGCCCAAAATGCAAAACCAGCTCTCAGCATTTTGAGAATTAGGACACTGAGAGCAAGCATTTTGTTGGGGATATTGAAGACTGAAACTGTAAAGAATGATGTCTTCAATAATGAATGAGTCTGTGATAACGTGACAGGTGAACTAGAATGGTGCCAAGTGCAAAGTAATACACCTGGGAAAGGGAACATGCTACACCTATAGCACACCTAATCACGAATTCTTAAATGGGCTTTAGTACGAGCAGGAGTTCTCAGACTCACTGGGAACAGCCCAGAGAGGGTGACAGGGCTTATTACTAGAATGAAGTTCCAGTGAAACATAAGGAGGAATTAAACAGACTTCATTTTTTGCCTTGAAAAAGATATGACCACAGAAGGAGCCGTAAAAGTCCACAGAAATCATGACTTCTTTGCAGAAGATATAATGGAGTAGCTATTTATTATTATATCTCCTAACTGTATTTCATAATAAAGGACAAATAGGGTGTCCTAAGAAATAACAAGAGCATGCATTTATATTAAAGAAAAGGAAGTAGTTTTTCAGATAAGATATAATTTGGTTCAATTGTGTTAATAGTTTCAAATTAAAATTAGAGAGTTCACAGATACAGTAATCACTGGCTATTAAATTTGTGGAACTAGTAATTTAGGAAGGCCCTAGATCCCGCTGCTCCCTGGTTGCAGGGAGGGCAAACAAGAGCAATTAACTCTATCTTTTTCTGTTCCTCATCGTCTTTCAGTAAGAACCTGTTGTCAGATAAATGTGAAGACAAATGTGTTGCCCAACCATTGGACTAATTTATTTCCCATAGTTTTATGTTGGTTTTGCACTCCTTAGAATTTCCCATCAGATTGAAAGGGTCTCTCTGTTTTCACTTGTCAAGATTTCACCTACTAATTACTCTGAGGCATTGACTGCTGTATACAGTTTCAGCTTTGTGACACACAGAGCTCTTCAAGAACCAGTTCAGAACCAAGGAAAAACAATTCCAGGATTTAAGAATCATTTCACCTTCAACAGACAATATTAACTCACTCCATTGGCATGAAATTAGACTTCAAAATAAAAGAGCTAAAGCAAGCCATATGTCAAGGAAGATGGAAAGAAATATGCAAAACGATATTGGTAGCTCTTAATTATCCCACTTTTGGGACATTTACAAACAGCAACGATGTAAGAACCATTATCAAAATATCAAAATATGACAAAAAACCAGTCAGAAAACACAGCATAGTTAAGTACATACAGGCCTCTTTCAGGCTTTATCAGCTTTCACTTTCCTACTTCTTTCACCTCCTTACCTCTTCCTTCAACACCGTGGTCCTTATCCTCATTTCCTACATGTGAATATAGCACAATTTTGTCATATTTTCTTCTTTGTCAATCTGTCTTTGCTGTAATTGCTTGTGAAAACTGGAAGAATCTAATAAAGAAAATTCCTGACACTGAATTTTGGGAACCCCAGGAACTTTACTGGAAGTACTTGTACGCCAGAAGTAACACATACCATGATTTCATCAGCACTGTGAAATGTGGCAAGACACAAAGTACTTTCTGAATAACTGCATCAGCTACACAGATCATTGTAGAACATGCAGAACATTTTCACTTTCAGAAACATGGTTCTGTGATACTATCATTAGTTCCTCTAGCCTTGTTGCCACTCTGATTTTTTTCTGGTTTTTTGATAATGGATAGTTGTTAACCTATAATATATTGTTTCCATTTAATTCTCAAAGCTAACTTTTGGATCGCCTACATACTCTTCTTCAGATATGTATCTGGATTATAAACTTCTATGAGGCAGATCCATCATTATCATCACTATTGGAGGCAGAGGTACTGAAAGCCAGTGTCTTGATAGCATTGGTGGAAATTCCGCCTGAATTCTGAGCAATGGAAAATGAGGAGAGCCATTGCAGACTACAAGACCTACAGGACTCAAGCCTTGGGTCTGGATTCCAGTAAGATGTTGGATTGTCTGTAAGAGGAGGTAGGCTTCCCAGATAATTGTTCACCGTGGTATTCCAGCCACATGTCAAAGCTCTCACTGGTGAAGAACAAGAAGGAGAAAACAGAAACACTCAGAACGAAAATCTCTAATAATTTGATGAAACTATAGATGTAACTGAGGACCAGCAATATCTGGGATTTGAGTTATATGTCAGGGAGTGACAGAGCAGTTCCTGCATCTGCTAGAATTCTTTTCATCCAGACACTCTTGGCAATGCAAATTTTTTCTTTACTTAGAGGTCGCTTCTGGATATAATCTATATGCTTCCGTTCAGATCTTGATAAAAGAATGCAACAAAACATAAATTATGCTGTTGCATATTGTGTGGATAATGTCTCAAAAGGTAGTCATTGCAAATATATAAGAGCTCGCCTCATCGATAGGAATTGCTTTCCAGTTGTATCATAGTTCCTTTTCCTAGTTTTTAACTTTTTGCAGAGACATTTGCAAGACTTCTCCTTATTCCTTCATTGCAATATTGTCTTCGGATGAATGTGAGACAGTCATGAATGTGGCAAAATGTTTGCTGCAGCCTAGAATCTCCTCACAGAATTGCCAGTCTTCTTTAACTGGGTGGAAACTCTCTTGGTGCAAACTTTTTTAAACTCACACAGTGAGATCTGTTTTTCTTCAGACAGGTGAGTCTGAGGTTCAGCTGTTACACTGCTGAAGTTTGGTGAAAAACTGTTGTGACCTAACACCAGTCCCAGAAATTACCGGGGTTTTGTGATGGTGGCTTATCCCAGACTTGGGCTAAGTCTGGGCATACTCTGCCACTTCTATGCACTGCATCAGATAGGTCACTTGGGCCTCCCTGATGGCACGTTTCTCCATTTCACAAGGCCTTTTTCCTTTGATTCTCTCTAGGACTTGATCTTCCCAGGTCTGACTGAATGATGCCACTGATACACACTGCAGCAAAGCTACATCATCTTACCTAAAATTGCATTTATTAGTCTCTGCAAGGTAGCAAGTGCCACATGAATTCCAGAAATGGGGAAAAAGAAATTTACAGGCCTCTACCTGTCCTCAAGGTAGTCCTTTCTTGAGCTGTCTGTTTACTGTTTCTCAGGTCAACAGAGTTTGTATTTTCAGTGGTCTTGATCTTGGACAAGTGCACATCATTGAATAGCAATTCTAATACTGAGGAATTAACATGCAAATAAAGAAAACTCAATGTTTGTGCCAACAGAAGCTGTCAGATGTTAGTGGTGTTCTTAAAGAACCATCATCTCCGGAAGTCAAAAATCAAAGCAAACTAAATTCCAGGCCTCTGGTTGTAAAAAGGAGCTCACAAATAGATCCTGACTATATTGTGAGAACTCAAGAGTGACACAACAAAGAGCACTTGTTTGAAAAAATTTTGGGGTTTACCCAAAACCAGTATGCCAGTATTTAGAGAACATGATTTATCAGATCCAGTATTAATCTTCCTGCAATATTAATCTTCTCTACTTCACTGGCTTGAAGTGCTTCAAGTGTATCACAAGTTGTGAAGAGGTTTTTGGACTAAGTACATTAATACAAATATTTGTTTAGATGCCTCAGTTCATCACATTTTCAGAATCAGACTTTGGTTTGTTATAATTGTGTACTTAAACAGAATCAACTCTTTTTCAGATAAATGCATTTTTTCATTCTCAGACAATGATACAAGTAGCTCCTTACTGGTGGTAGATAAGAAAAAGAAAAGTACAACATAGCACTAGAAATACACTATTTGCACCACAGTTAACATAATGATTCTGATTCTTTCCTCCATAGACAGCTCTCCTATTTTCTTTTACTCGCATGCAAAGCTAAATACTTTCTCCTGATATTTCGCCACCCACTTCTAACTTATTTCTGAATACTTAGATAATATCAGAGCTTCTCCAGTGAACATAGTTTCTTTTCAGAGCTAGAGAGAAAGTAGGTTTTGGTCAAGAGTTCACCACATGAATGGCTATTTCATTAATGAATACATTCTTGCACTGAAAATCAGCTTTGTCCAGATTTTACAATTTCAGTATATCTTAATTCCCCAAACTCTGAAAACCAAGTCAGAGAACATGTTCTTAAGCCTGGCTAACATCTGGCTCATGGCCAATGAACCTGTGCAAAGGACCATCATCCATTAAGAAAATAAATCTTTCGAATTAAAGACAAGACGATTACTAGTTTGTTAAAAAAAAATAGGCTGGTTTTCTGTTCTGCAGAACATCACAGCCCAGTGATAAGAGTAACCTAAAAAAACCCCCTCTTCTCTTTCACATGTTTAGTTTGAAATCAGCTGATATTTTCTTTGATGCCTCTGACCTGTCATAGAAATTCATATTCTGAATCCTGCCAACAAGCATATAATGCCCAGATGGCAACTGTATAGCACTTGAACTGTGGACGCCAAACCCTCTTTTTCATCTGTACTTAGCGCTGTAACATCCTGAAAAAAGCGTAATAATATTATTAAAAAGTACTGATTGCTACTGTCAGGCATTCCAGAGAAAGTATTAACTTCTTTCCATTGCCTCCTATGAGTCTGTAAGGTGAAGAAATACAAAGAAAAAAAGTATGTCTTTGATGTTGCAAGGCTGTAACTGAATCAGTGACCCAAAGTTCAAGAGGTCATTGAAACAAAAGAGAGAAAAGAAGGAAAACAAAAGCTTGTTCACATGAAACTCCAATTCCACACTTTCTTAATGAGTTCTCAGAAGAGCCTCAACATCATTACCGAATTGTGGAAAAACCCCTCCAAATTATAATGACAATTTAAAACATAATAGACAAATTGCAGCTAAAGTAATGACTCCTTCGTGTTCATATGGCATATTACCAGAGGACCTTAAATTGACAAGAACTACTTTTTTCTTAAACTTGATTTGATTGTTACTCATTAAATTATTGGGGGGAATTTGGAGTGTAATTAGGTTCTGATTTACTCCTATGAAGAAAAGGAAAAATGCTGTCATGTTATGCATTAAGATATTCTCATTTATCATTAACATATTAACTAATGGATTATAAGTGGGGTTTTAAAATGCTACTAGTTCATAAATTTAATAATGTCTATATTTTTTTTTTCAAATAATTTCTGCATCAGATCTCATTCTGTTTAAATAGACTTGATTATATATGGTAAATGAAGTCTCAGATTGTTTCTAGATTCTTTATCAACACAGGATTCATTTTTTGATAAAAATCTTTATGTGCATGATTTCTTTTGTCAAATGCAAGTTCTTGTGATTCTTTAAAAATAAGAATCCAAAAGCAGTCTGTATTGTCTAATCAGTTACTGCTCTGCAGTTTCTAGTTCAAATAATGGCTTAGAGACATGAAAGAGCTCTGTGTATTTCCTTTTGACATGGATAGATACTGTGTAGTGGTGCATCTTATTTGTGCCTGAACTCTCAGAGGAGCTGAGGCATCACTATATTAGGTCCTGCACTAATGTCAGTACAGGCTTGGGCACAATGTCTTTCAGGACAAACCTCCTCAGACTGAGAAGATGTACCAAAATCGCTGTCATAGAGAGATATCTGAGCTAACTTTTATCACTATGGGGAGCAGAATAGCAGTGGTACCATGGAGTTTCACTGAAAGCGATATATGTTGCTACAATGCAGATAGCAGCTCAACCTAATGGAAGTTAAAATTATACTTGAGGTGTGAAAAGAGAAAAGTCAGCAAACAAAGTGTGAATCCATCAAGAACAGCCCATGAAAGCATACACAGTGCTGCAAAATAGTACAAACTGAAAAAATGCAGGGCACATGGGGAGGAACGTAAAAAATTAAAAGGATTACAAGGACATGTAAACACCAGCAGAGTGTGTGCAGAATGGACAAAAGGAAAGCACTAGCTCCATGAGCAGCTCATGGAAGATCAACAGGTAAAACAACAGCAGGTGAATGAACTGCTAGCTTGAAAGCAAAACGAACACTTAGAACTTTTAAGTTGGACACAGATGCACAAATCAGTGTTGTATCACTGACAAGATTTATCGAAAAACCCAAAACAAAAAAGCAGAGCTGTTTTGTTTATTAATAAATTGGTGCAAGAATAGATAGAAGCTACTGCAACAACAAAAACCACAAAGGGTGCTTTAGTGAGTGAACAGCTACTTGTACAACTTCAGATTACTCAAAAAAGCCAAGTCTCATTATACATACCTAAAGGCAAGGTCACACCGTTTCCAAATTACCTCAGTATTGATGAATTAACAAGCAATGCTCTCAATGTTTTAAAAATTGTGCTAAAATTAAAAATCCAAGCAGAAATCCAAAGGTCAGGTTGTTACCAGATGCATTAGTCACACACTACCATTGATTCAAGTCTTTATCGAGCCACATCCAACCGGGCAAAGCTTCCTTCCAAATGATGGTTGCTGCATGAACTCTATAAAATTAACTAGTGTCAGATCCTAGTGGACAAACATCCAAATAAATCACTATCATAGCAATAGAGTCTATTATTGGAAGTTTCACTGAAGAAGCCAAGAACCAGCTCACTGACAATACCGAATCATATTTTGAGCGATAAGGTGATGCCTCCAGCATAGAGCTCTAAGCAGTTATCGCATGCCCAAAACCCCATGTTGTTTCACACACAGCTAGACCTCTCTCTTTTTTTAGAGAGGAAACTTTAATTTCCCATTATCTAAGTCTGGCACCACTCTGACTAGTATTATGTCCAATTTTCTAGCAATTCATATAAGCATCCTTCGTACC
Organism: Melanocharis versteri; assembly: GCA_013397845.1. Lineage (NCBI taxonomy): Eukaryota > Metazoa > Chordata > Aves > Passeriformes > Melanocharitidae > Melanocharis > Melanocharis versteri. Next base: position 138,798 of record VZTG01005555.1, on the reverse strand, counting down.
CAAGATGTAAAAGCAAATTATTTTTTACACTAGACTAAACTACTAGCTGCTGTTCCCTCATGGACACCTCTAATCTCTCATTATTTTTCCAGTAGCAACTAACATACATCAGGAGTGATTTAGTATAGTAAATATTTTGCAGCTTCGTCACAGTCTACAAAGCCAGTTAGATAAAAGAAGCACTTTACATTTGTGGAATGTTGTTTAATAAGTGCTGCACACACAAAAACATGTCTGTGAAGAGCTCCTGGCACAGTCTGCCAAAACTCAGACCAGCATTTTAGCAAATTAAAAGTTTGCGCATGTATTTTGAGAAATTGCATTATGGATTTTTATGGAGCACTGAGTAATGTGCTCAACACCATCCAGAAGGCAAAGGTAATTTTATCGCTTGTATCTTGATAGGATGCAGTGCATTTCATGCTTAAAGCAGGTATTTTTGGCAATACATTCAGAATAAATGAAAACTAATATTTCATCCTCTGGGAATAGGATAAAAGTCTTACAACTACCAGCATATTTATTTCAGTCTTGCAACAACATGCACTTTAGGATTTAAACTAATTTAATGTGCTTTGGCTTATCAGCTACCAAAATAAACTTGTTTCCTGATCAAACTGAAATAATTTACCATGTTACATTATGCTTTTTCATAAACAGATATACTTATTTCTTTCACTCCTTATACAGAAAATAATCACCTTTATGTCCAACATAAGAATCCCATCTTCAGGAAAGCTTAGTCCAAGTGTCTGGACATAAAAGGATGTCTTTTTAGAATTGCTCTGTGCAGGTAGCAATAGTGTTTTGTTACCAAAAAAATTTTGAGCTGCTATTTTCTCTGTTCCTGGGTCTCTGATTCTTGGCTTGAAGACAGTCAGTTCTTTGTACTCTATTATTACAATGAGGTAACCAAAGAAAGAGAGTCTTGGTTTGAGACTGTCAGCTGTTACTAATCACTGCTCCATGGCTTGCTGTGAATCCCTGCTTGCATCTCCCTCCTGCTCTGCTTAGCACACATAAAGAAGATAAATTACTCCCTAGTTTCCCTTCAAAAAGCATATTGTTTGTCACATTCCAATACCGTGAGCAAAAGACGGAATAATGCGAAGAGTTAAATGAGTATCTCAACAGCCCCACAGCAGGGTCCTTCTCAGGCAGATGTGTTTCAGGAAATGTACTTTCCTACTGGCTCTTCAAATGTATCCTGTTATATTGCAAACCTGAAAAGCAAGCCAACTGTACTTTTCAGAACGGAAGAGAATAATCCTGCAGAAGTTTTCATGTGGTAATGCAAGCATCAATGGCACTCAGTAGATGCACCAGGTGTACCATATTGGCTTATTTCATTTTACCAAGAGGTGTTATACTTTGTTGTTTATAAATATTTAAGCAACAACAAGCAGAGTCTGGGGAGCTTTCTGGAGTGCTTCCCTGCCCTCTGCAACTCATACTGACAGAGAAAAGTATTTTAAAGGAAGAAACATAGAATGGTTTGCATTGGAAGGGGCCTTTAAGGTCATCTAGTCCAACCCCCTGCAATCAGCTGGGACAGATTCAGCTAGATCAAGGTGCTCAGAGCCCTTTCCAGCCTGACATTGATGGTTTTCACTGATGGGAGAGACCCCATCTCTCTGGCCAAGAGTGTTTCAACTCCCTCATTGTAAAAGAGTTCTTCTTTTTGTCCAATCTCAATCTCCGCTCTTTAAAACCATTACCTGTTTTCCTGTAATAACAGACTCTACTGAAAAGTCTGTCCCCATCTTTCTTACAGGCCTCTTATGTACTAGAAGGTGCTAAAAGGTCTTCCCAGAGCCTTCTCTCCAGGCTGATCAACCCCAACTCTCTCAGCTTGTCCTCAAACAAGAGGTGCTCCATCCCTCTGGTATCTTTGTGGCCTCAGGACCTGCTCTAACAGGCCCACGTCTTTCTCGTGCTGAGGACCCAAGAGGTGGATGCAGTGCTCCACCCCCCATGCAGGTGGAGTCTCGTGAGGGTGGAGTAGAGGCAGATCACCTCTCTTGACCTTCTGGTTATGCTTCTTTTGCTGGCTCATGTCCAGCCTCTCACCCACCAGCACCCCCAAGTCCTGCTGGGCAGGGCTGCTCTGGCTCTGTTCATGCCCAGCCTGTGCTGATACCAGGGATAATCCTGACCAAGGTGCAGCACCAGCACTTGGCCTTGTTAAACCTCACGATGTTCCCACAGGCCACTCCTCAAGCTTGTCCAGGTCCCCCTGGACGACATCCTGTCCCTCGGGCATGTCAAACACCTCTCTCCTTGGTGTCATCTGCAAACCTGCTGAGGCCGCTCTCAATCCCACTGTCTGTGTCGCTGATGAAGATATCAGGCAGTGCTGATCCCAGCACAGACTCCTGAGGGACACCACCCACCACTGATCTCCATCTGTACATTGAGCCATTGACCAATCAAATTATTTGTGCACTGAAATTACCAAACTAAGAAGAGAGCAAGGCTGTGGAATACCCAAACATGGAAATTGTTAGGATAAAAATTGCTGTTGGTTTGAACTTCAAGCTCAGAAGGTTTTTAACCAATACTGTAGAATATATTTCCCTGTTGTATCAGAAGGCTAAACTTGATGGCCCAGGAAATACTTTCAAGCGTGGATTACTATCATATTTCTTTGTAATAAGTAAAATGCACTGACACCAAAGAGTAAGTTTCATAAAGTGAAGCTATTTTACTGAAAGAGCGTTAATCAGTGATGAACCACAACAAAACAGTCTTTTATTATTCATGGTTAACTGAAAGGTAAAACTCACTGTAAAGCCACTAGAGATTATTTGGGCCTCTTCCATTTACATCACTCAGTGGTGTCCAGACATTATTGTGCCATGATTTCACAAACATTCTCCTTCTAAGGAATAAACTGTGGCTAAAACAGCAGGTGTTTGCCAGTTTTCTGCCCTAGACACTCTTTCCTTCTGCTTCCCTTGTAAAAGTTCTGGTGTTCACATGACACAGTTCTGGGCTGATTCAAAATGACAAACTGTCAGAAAAAACTAACCCTACAAAACCCAAAGCTGATAGTTTTCTGGTGGCAAGGATGGGGCAGGGCTGCAAACCTGTGGGGCAAGGCTGATCATTTAGGAGCCACTCTTAGCCATTTAATTGGCTCTTTGAATTGCATTACTATATCCCAGCCATGGGTTTCATTAGTCAGCTTGACTTAATCACAGTCACATAATTTTGGATCAAATACAACTGCTAATTTTCCTCTATTTTCCCACTGTTCTTAACAGAACTGGAAAAAAAACCATAATATCTAATTTCATTGTGTAAAAATTCGTATCTAAACAACGATAAGTTAAACTGAGATTTGGGAGCAACTTGTCTCATCAGTTCATGAAAAAAGGCATACAGAGTTTTATTTCAGACATGTATTTTATGTGGCTTCAGGAAGTCATTAGCTGTATTGATTTAATATTAATTAACTTCACCAATATATATAGTCCTTTGAAAATGTTATTGTCTTTTTTCTTTGAAATTTTATTATTTTACTGTTACTGTTATTAAAAATTTTAATCTAGAGTTTGGGTAAAATTTGTACCTGATCTTGTGAAGGGCCCAATTGTCAACGTCTAAATTTAACTTTTGTTTTCTGGGAATGCTCAGCACCACAGAGGACATGTTCAGCTACTATTAAAATAAAGCTCTAGTGCTTAATCATGTTAATTAAACTTGGGCAATACCTCCGCTCTCTTTACCTAACTGTTGCTTTTCCTTACAAATTTTCTGTCAGCATATTTTACCGTGACCTTGCACTGTGTTATTCATTTCCACAAATCCTCATCAACATACACAAAAGGGATTGTTCTCATGGTCTCACACTGAGAGTTTACTCATCACACAGTGCTCAGTGGATGTAGGGGGTGGGAGTTGCCCATTCGAAACTGCTTCATTAGGAGAGTGAAAGACAACCTTAAAGAAACAAAATTAGGGCAACACTCCTGAGTCAACAGTTGCCATTATTGCTGTTCCACCATAGGAGTCCTTAACAAGCAACTGCAATTTCCTAATGAAGAGACCGTAAAAAGTAAACAGAAAAATAATTAGGAATAAAAAGATGCTCTGTTCATAATGTTTTGTGTATAACGACTTGGTAAAAAACATCTAAAGTCAATTTATATAAAAATCTCATTGGCAAGGAAGTGCCATCAATTCAGTTCTAATATGCTGAATAAGGAAAGAACTCATAACGGTCACAGAAATCTTCATTTTTATTTTTTTTTCAAGAAGTCAGTATGTATAAGGACCAGAATGGACAGTTTGTTCTGCATACTCATTCAGAACTAGTTCATTCTTTTTTGCATTTTCATCAACATATTGCTACCTCTTGGCAGGATCCTGACCTGGAGGTGTTCTGTCCTGTGCCCACAGGTGGAAACCTCATGGCAGTGACTGCTCAGCCAGGAGCCTGCACCTGGGCTCTGAGCACACAGTCTCTCCCCTGCCGAGCAGAACTACCACTATCCTGTGAGGAGGGGCTGAGGGCCTTGGGCTTGTCAAGTTTGGGGTGACCTCTCTGCAGCTTCCTGAGGAGGGGAAGGGCAGAGGGTAATGCTGATCTCGCCTCCCTGGATCAAGTGACAGGACCAGTGGGAATGGTTCGAACTGCACCAGAGGATGTTCAGAATGGACCTTAAGAAACATTTCTCTCCAGAGAGGAAGGTAGCACACTGGAACAGGCTTCCCAGAGAGGTGGCCAGTAACCCAAACCTGTCAGTGTTGAAGAGGTCAATGCCATTAGTAACTTTAATTTTTGGTCAACCCTGAAGTCTAATTGGCCTAGATGGTAATTTCAGCCCCAACTGGACTGTTCTATATTTAAAATGCCCACCATTATGCATCAAAAGGGATTTTAAAGAAACAAAAATTTAAAAGCATTGGGGGAAAAAACTTAAAACCACAAGAATTTTGGTGTAGGAAAGCAAACACGTAAACTACTTAGTTTTTTCAAAAGTTTTTAAAGGGCAGCAAAATTATTCAGAGACAGGGACTTTCAATATGATAAGCAGTAGCTGTGCAATTTAAGAGTTTTCAAACTGAAATTACAGGCATGCATAAATGCATATGCTCACATGCACACCCTCTACTCCCAGTGACAGTCTTGCTTGCTCTGAGGAAAGATAAAATCACCAAAGGTACTAGAATCAATTCTACATAATGACTGTTTTTCCTCAGAGGGTTGCTATTTACTTTGGAGTGTGAGAAAAGAGATCCTATTTAAAAACTGCTATTTATGGGCTCTCATTTTTTAGCTAGTGATTAATGCTGGGGCCAAATATAAACCCAGGAGTTTACACACAGGAAAAGAGCTTCAGGTATACCAGTTGTTGACCAGTTACTGTTGTGGGAAAATGTATTTTGCATTTATTGTGTAATATGTATATTTCTTTTTTCAAAAAAAAAAAAAAAAAACCAAAAAACCGAAAAACCACACAAACCCAAATCAAACAAAACCAACCAAACAAACAAGCAAAAAAAACCAAAAAAACAAACCAACCACCAAACAACAAAAAATAAAAAACAGGTAGAAACTTTCAAGTAGGAAAATCAGACATGAACTCAAATCTCAGACTGAAATAATTCATTGAGGACATTGGACTGTTCTACAAAACTCAGTTTATTCCGTTGTGCTAATTAAATGGAGAAAGTATTCTGAAGCTGTAGGACTTTTATCGTAGGTTCTACGTTGCAGCTTTTAAAACAATTCCTTGGAATTTATTCTTGAACAAGCAGATTCAAAGCTGTTTGGCTTAAACACTATCTGAAGAAAACATGCTGAGTATATTTTCTGTTTGATCATCCAGGAGTACAGTACCATCCCTCTGCATTAATGTGCCCTAGCATAATCCAAGATTACACATAGATTATGTGCAGCATGCTTTCAATATCCAGAAAATCAAAAATAGAAGCAAGTTTATTTGATAAATTGGTAAATTTACCAAATTGGATTTGGTAAGTTCTAGAACTTTGTATAATAGAAAATTATAAGTACAATATAAACAAATATAATTGACATAAAACTAGTCGTAATACTGTAACTAGTCATAATATAGTGGCTATTCATGAATATTCATAGAATCAATAGTTCATGCTGATTTACAGAGTAGTGATCAAGTCAGGTGAGCAATCAGAACTACCAGATTAACAATTCAGAATTGTTAAAGTTGTCCTAACTAGATTTTTTTCTCCTTTTCCCTGCACATTTTCTTTCTCTTTCTCCTCTTGTAATTATAGATTTACCTTCTCCTTGCCTTTCCTATATTCTAAAATATATTCATTTCTTCTCTAACATCTTTGTTAAAGAACAAAATAGTGTTTTGCTTTATGACACTCTGGAGAGCTCCTTCTCATGTCTTTACTTCATACGGAGTGTTACTTCTCAGGAGAGGGAAGGGGTAGGTGGAGGAAGAAGACAGGGCTGAAGGCTTGGAGTTTTTTTGCAGTTTTACTTACTTATGCCTACCCCCTTCTTTCTTTCCTCCCCTTCCTTCTCCCCGGCCTCCCTCCCTACCCCCCCATCAACACTTAAAAAATCATTCCCATTCGTGTTATGTGAGCGCACACGCTGGGAGAAATTACAGGGGCTCTGCTCCAGATCGCCTTGACAACTCCAAGGCATCCCTGTGCGTGGGGACTGGTGGCACGGCAGAGTTTCCCAGGCCCCCTGGGGAAGGGGAGGGAGAGGAAGAGAGGAGGCAGAGGTGCTGGAGCCAGTAGCGTGTGGGGGAGAGAGCAGCGAGCGGGATGAAAGGGGCACATACATCTCCCGCGGGACAATGCGGGTTTTGCTGGCTGACTGTGAAAAGGCACACTGAGGATACAATGCTTTGTGACACATGAAAGCTCTGGGGACCTTTCCAGAGTCCCATTCAGTTCTGAGAAATCTTGTCAACATCTTAAAATGCAAAGAAAACAGCCCCTTTCATTTTCCCGTGTTTTTTTAAAAAAAAAAAAAAAAAAACGGATTTTAAATATTATTTCAGACAATTGTTGTCGGTGGTGTGCTGGAAACTTTTCAGTTCGCTGAGTTCTCATTAATTGCAGTGGGAGGGGAGGCTGCCCAGTGGGTCCCCAGCAAGGGCTCTCAGAGGTGAGCACTTGCTTCCTCCACATACAGCTTTTGTTCGTGGTTAGGCCTTCATCCCTCTGCTTTGAGTGCTTTCTGCTATACAGGCCACGAGCAGCTACAGCTCAGGGGGAGAAGAATTGCTGTTCCCTATGTTCAAGCTGAGAAATGAATTATGTGATTGCAAGAGCAGGGATGAGAATGAGCAGCCTAAAATAAGGAGCCGTGTAGGCCCAGCCAGAGCGCACACCAGGAAACCAGGCTGGAAAGCGGCTTACAAAGACAAGAGCAGGACTCTTGCTCCCTGACATACCACTTTCACATGGTTCACCACCCAATCCCAGAATCAGTCCAAGAAAAAAATAGGATCAAGAGATCTAATCCTTCAAAACAGCAATCTTTACTGGTAACGTATGCCCTACACTGACTCCTAGGGATTTTTGGAGTGTAGGAGACTCAACCTACTATAAAGGGCAAAGTACAAAAAAAACATCAGGCTTGGTGAAAGCACAGGCAGGTGTGCCTGCGAGTCCTCTGAGACTGATGGTGCTCAGCCTCTGGTCCTGAATCTACAATCTGCAAAGGGCAGAATCCTGGGAACGGACTGATCCAAAATCTCTGCATTTCCAAACATTCCTACCAAACTGTATAGGTTAACTTTTTGTGCTCAGACTGTAAAATAAGTTTAAAAATGGTCTTATCCAAAATGAAAAGAAATATATGTAGACCATTTCTGCTACTTTAGAAAGAAAAAGTAAGAACAGAAAAAAAAACCAATTAAAATACACAAGAATGAAATTGACTGGGCTAGTATGTAAACATTCAATTTTCACTTTGTAAGTTATGTTTTAAGTTTCATATTAATACTTTAAAAATAAAATTTGTAACAAATGCTATCTGAGATAAATGCTGTGCAATTCAATAGCAGATCTCAAATTCTCAAAAAATTATTAACTTTATTTCTTGCGTTGGTTAAAATATTTACATTGTTTCATATTTACATTACTTGAAGACTCTTAAAAAGTAACCAGTCTTCCACCCACAAATAAGACGGCTACAGGACTCTGCATTTGTAAAGTTAAAAAAGCTATTTGTAACTTGGTAGTGTTTACCATTTTCCTCACAGATTTTCAAATCAAAAATGTAAACTTACCACGAACATTATAATCCAGTTTTGCAAGTGGAAAAGCTGAGTAGAAAAATGAAGGATCAAATGCTTCAAATGTTGGACTTTCATGTTCAGTTTCTTGCTGTACCAGTAACACTTTGTTCTTCCACTACAATGGCACACACACAAACCAAGCAATTCAGCGTGTGAATCTAGTGATGTCCCTTCACAATCCCTTTTGTGGGTATAAATCTTACTGGCTCTAATGGTTTCTGCCAAAAGGGCAGAAAACTAAAAAAGCTGAGCCAGAAGGGTAAGTATGAAGCATGTGTTTAGTTTTATACTTTGAAGATTTGATCGAGCCTGGGACACATCCTTGATCTCAGCTACATCAGGGACTTGAGTACTTTCACTGTAGCTCCAATAGAATTTATCCTCCTTTAGAAGACAGTGGAAGTATTACAGATCTACAGTGATTTAAAAAACATTTAGTTTTGCCAGGCCATGATTCAAGTTTTATATTTATATATTAGCTGTATTCCTGCAGACCTCTTGCCTTATTTTACATGCTTTCTCCTCTGAGACAGACACCCAGAGCAGAAGGTGGTCAAATTTTTTCTATTTTATGTGTCCAAAGGTGGTATCTATATAAATATGCAGGCAGTCCATGGAAGTATGGGTTAGGCAATTCCATATAGGAGGAAATAATAAAGCTAAAAGATCCTTTCCTAACCAACCCCTTTTTTAATTCTGCACTTTGAAAGCTTGATTGCAGCCAGAAGCCTGAGCACTGCTTTGAGACAGATGGCACAGCCCTCCAAATGGAGTATGGGCAAATATTCAGGAGAAGGAGCAGTAGGACGTTTTAAAGAGAGCTATCAGACTTAGCTGCATCTGTTGGAAAGAGAAAGAGCATTTCCATTTCTGGGAGTCCTCATGAGACATTCCTTCTCAGAGGCTCAGAAGTCTTTCCCTGGTGGCACCGCACCATCATTTAAAATACACATTGCAGCCATTCATCAGTGCAATCTGATGAACAAACACTATAGAAGACGAGCACTCTAATATTCACAGTAGATCCAAAGAGAGCCAAGAATTAGGATTAATGCTGCATGGTCTGCAACGTTTATGAAAGACTATAAAGGCTTATTCATACAATGGTAAGGATTTTCTGAAACAGGTTAGCAGTATTCAATGTGTTTTAAAGCCCTGTGGCTTGGGACAGAGGTAAACTGAGGTCGCTCACTGGGGATTAAAGAAAATTCTTCATGCATGTTAATTCTTGCAAACATTATCAACATTACTCGAGAGTACTCTGTTTTCTATCTTACAATTACAAATTGTGTGCAGCACATTTTTCGGACTATGGTAACTACATTAATCAGAAACCATGAATGGTCTCACTGGAATATAGGGAGTGCCACACTGCATCAGACCAATAATCTTTGTTTTTAATGAAGTGTTAAGAAAGTACAGAAAGCTGTAACTCTTGTAATGGAAAATTATGTAACTAGGGGTGGGATGGGAAGACAGTGGCAGTATGAGCTGCAAAACAGGGACGTCTTGCCTTGGGGAGCTTTAAGTGTACTGATCATCAAAACTACTCCCACAGGACTATTTTCATCATGCTTGGTTCACACCCTTTACTCACAACTGTATCAGGTGAATGTTGTTGTGCTTAAATTTACCAGGAATTGCTGCCCTGGATAGTAAAGCCTCAGGGAAGATGGGAGTCCGAGCAGTAGTCTACTACATGAGCACTACAATCATTGCTGTGCTGATTGGCATAATCATTGTGGTCATCATCCACCCTGGGAAAGGTACGAAGGAAAACATGCACAGAGAAGGCAAAATTGTGCAAGTGACAGCAGCAGATGCCTTTCTTGATTTAATCAGGTATGGCTACGATATTGCACATTTTCTGTACCACTAGCTATGCCAGTAGTCTTAGATTCACAGAGAACAAAAGTAGAGAATTTTAGACAGTGACTGCATAAAGTTGACAGGTTTCTTTCAACTGTGTGATATCAATATCTCTAACCCTTACAATGCTAAAAGAGGATACATGGATTTATTTCCAAATCAAGATGTTGCAGGGGAAGAAACTGCTTTTAATACTGAAAGATTGATTCTGCTTTCTTTCTTTCTTTCTTTCTTTCTTTCTTTCTTTCTTTCTTTCTTTCTTTCTGTCCGTCTTTCTGTCTTTCTGTCTTTCTGTCTTTCTGTCTTTCTCAAAAGAAAGTCCTCTGATCTGCTATCTGCATGGGTCTTTTTTCCTCCTTCCATAGCACAGACCTTGTTACCAAATTCCCCCACTTTTCTTCCAACTTTCAACAGTTTTCTTACTTCACTAGAACCCCTGATTTAGTTGTTCATTTTAATTTTGAATTGTAGCCACCAATCTGGGTGCGTCTACCCAATTTATTCAATTATGTGAATGGGAAATAACTTCCAGGAGCAGGCAAGTAAAATGCTTGAAATAGAGGGCACAGACATAAAACCTTGTTTTCTCCTTGCTCAGAGACTCTGCAGTACCTCTTTTATGGAGCTAGTATGTCACAGACATATTCCAGGGAGTAGGAAAGCTAAGGTTTTGAACTCAGGAGCTTTTCCACAGGTAAACCCACCAAAATTTTGTGTTCCACTAACCCATTTGGAGAATCCGGAGACACGGAGAAAGGCCTCCAAGGATCCTGCTGCCAGGAAAGGGGACTACAGAAACCTCCATGAAGAGGTTTGCGCTTAGATTCCTCATGATTTATTCAGTTAGGCTTCTTCTAAATCCCTCAGAAATGAACAAAACAAAGGAAAACAAAGAAACAAACCTCCATCTGCAACAAATGTACACACACATGTATGTATTATTGTTACACAATAGTCAAACTTCAGAAAGATTTGGGTTTTAACCACAAGACTAAATCAAGTGATAAATATCATAAAGTACTAGGCTGCATAAATGCAAAAATTGTTTGAGAACTTGAAATACATTAAATATTATTAAATTATTCACTGATCTGGATTCATAAAGCATTAATAAGTACAAAAGTAAAAGTGAGCCCTGTCCCATAGAGCTTTGTACATTTAGTAATTTAGCTAATATACTGCTCCATAACCAGACCTGCTATACAATACTGAATACAGAGATTCCAGTTGCCAGGAACTATCCAATCTTGCATTTCATCCTGGTAAAGCTAACCAGGCCAATGCTACATGCAAAGCTCTACTCACTGTATATGTAATGACATATTAGTCTTAGGATTCCTTCCAAAATTAGCTGTTCAATTCCTTTATTAGCTGTGTCCTTACTAAAGGAATTATTAGCATATTATTACTTCTCATGTTATTTTCTTTCTCTTTCACAGAAATATGTTCCCTCCGAATCTGGTGGAAGCTTGCTTTAAACAGGTAAAAAGTATTTTTTAATTTCCAAATAAAACATGAAGTAAGAAATTAAACGTAACTACATTTGCCTTAGGAATATCATGTTCTTGTATTACAGCAGAAACATAATTTACATTTGCTGCCAGATGTAGAAAAAAACCCCTGAACTAAGCCAATCAAATCTATGCTTTGTTTTCAATCATATTGAGATGACAGTATTTGCTATGAGAAGTGAAGAAAACCCACACGGCTTGGCAAATCAAAAAATTATTTTTTTCAAGATGTCAAATTCATAAGTTGACAGCAAGGTTTGTTGAAGCGAATTCAGGATTTGCTTTTCTAAAAGAGTGTTATGTTAAACTGGGAGATGCTGAGATATTCACCATCTGTGCAAAGACTGAAAGACTTTCAAGAATGTCATGTGACAAATATGCATAGGTTCAAATTAGAAGACAAAATTTTGTGGACATTAACATAAAAAGCAGATGGAGAACTTCCTGTCACCTGTAGTAGAAGTCCTTCGCAGTGCTTTTTTTTACATTGCTCCTCAAAATCCTCTATCATTACCTTGGTCTTAACCTTAGCTGTTCTATGGAGAAAATTATAATAACAACGCATTCTTCTTTTTAAAAGGAAGACATTACAGATTGAGCGAAACCTAGAATGTGTGTTTCTATAATCTAATTGCTTCATATTGACCTCACAGATAATCTTGAACTGATATTGTTTACCAGTTACTGCTGTAGCAATAAAGCTGAAATGTGGAGGTCAAGAAGTAAGAGCATAAAGTATAAACCTTCCAAAGTCCAGCTGAGTTACATCTTGCAGAAGAATTGAAAAGAAATTGTAACATTATATTTAGTTATATAAACAGAAACCAATAAAAAGGAGTGACTTTCTGCATTAAAGATTTCTAGATTAAAGATTAAAAAGCTAACTAGACCCAGGTCCAAGACTAACAAATGCCATGCCTCTGTCTTCAGCAAGGATGTTGATGAACTCAGCACAGTGATGCAGAAGAACAGTATAGAAATGCAAAAGTCTGTATCTAAACTAGAGATAAATTCAAAGAATGTAGTGTAATAAAGTACAGGAATTATATGATCTTTATCTCAAAATAATGAAATAGTTAGGGCATAAATTTGCAGCAAATTTTTTTCATAAATCTCTCAAGTTTGGAAGTAATTATCTAGAGCTCTTGAAAGCCATCAAAGGGTCTTCCAGACTGCAGTTTCAAAAATATTTGGGAAATTATTTAAGCACATAACAAGCCATTAGTTTAATCTTGGTTATAGTGAAGGATATAAATGCCTTAAAGGAACAAGTAAAGACTTCATAATAAACAAAAATGAAAAAATACCTAAAACAAACTAGAAAAACCACAAAGGTTTCTGAAACATAAATTGTACTATCTTTCTTCCACAATATTGCTCATTTCCTCTTTCTTTTCTTAAAATTTTGTTGTTCTTGTTGTTATTTTTTGTTTTGTTTGGGAGTTTTTGTTTTGGTTTTTTGAGTGTTTTTCTGACTTCTGAGAAAAAAATAGAGTTTTTAAGAGGACAAAAGTGAAATAGTTGAGCAGGGGACTGTAAGAATCTTAAAATTTGTGGAGAGAGTAAGGGAAGTTGCTAAAGGACTGGAAGTACCTCGGCTGGTATTTTTATGAGTGGCATTGCCATAAGATGCACACAGTTAGATTTACAGATGACAAGAGAGTCCAAGCACTTTGTGTTGAGCCATCTAAAAAATGCCAAAGAAGGGGTTAAGATCCTGGCACAACACAATACTGTAAAGTCACAGTAACAAAATGAATCAGCTCTTGCAGGTGTTGGCATGTTTGGTTATCTCCTTGTAGCTCTTAAACATGCATGAAATAGACATTTAGAAGTTAACAGTAATTTCTGCTTTGACATAGCAAGCTATCATCAAAAAGACCCAAAAAGGTTAAATTCAGCTCTAGGATATACATAAAGTGACAGAACACCAAGACATGAACTAAAGCCAAAGGAGTGTGACCACTTAGAATACTGAGCATATTCAGTTTTCTTCATTCATAGATTCTTGCAAAATGAACACAGTGAAGAGAGTTGTTGGAATTATGAAAAGAACACAAGATACAAAGCAAAAAAATACTCACTGAGAAATTATTCAAGTACAAAAAAAAAAGGTGGGAACAGAGATAAATAAGATAAAACCATACAAAAAGAAATGGATATCACTATTACCGATTTAAACTGGAAATTAGTAATGTTTTTAACCCCACACAACTTAAAGTCGAATTCCTAAAAACATCTTCATTTAGGAGTTATAGGACCACTGCAGCAGTTTTCCAATACAGTTTAAAAATTTCTTTTGATGAAGTATTCTACTGCAACAGAAAACTTGGCTCAGTGACTAGCAGTTCTAAACCTGTGTTCTTAATTAAAGAGGTCCTGTAGATTATGTTAGCATTTATGTATATTGTATTTCTCATGTACTTTAAAGCTTAAGGGGGTTTCTAGAAAACAATTCAAAAAAACAGGACATATTTAGTGAAAGTTTGTACTGACTCTCAGCAGCAACTGAAAGTACCAGGATTTACTGAAGTACCAGGATTTTAAATTTGTCATACTATTAATTTTTGAACTTGGTACCAGACCCTAGATTTTTTACATAGAAGTTATTTTGTTGTAGCAGATTCATTTAAGCAAGATCTTAGCTTACAAGTATGCGTAGTATTTGCAAGCATCCAGATGATTTCGTACATCTGACCCCATAATTTTCTTTTCAAAGGTTTCCATCCATTCTTTCGTATGTTGCTCGGATTTATGAGGAGGAATGATCCATCTGACATAAATCTGTTTCTGTAACAACAGTGTTTGATGGTCCAAACACAAAACACACTATTGTGCATAGCTGTCCACACTCAACAGTGTAATACCGACCCACAGCTTTACACACCTGGAAATCATCACTGGAATATGCACGGCACACTTAAATCACATCTTTGGATAGATCAGATGTGCACATTCTGTCTTGCAGCATCCTTAAGCAGGTTTCTTTCCTAGTTTGTATTGGGAGCCACTGGAAGGTGCAAAACAAAAGGAAACTGTGTGGAGAGCATACCAAAGTGGGAGAGATTTTAAATGGAGTTGGCAATGCCTTTATGGAGTTGCTGCTGGGAGACAAAGAGTCCTGAAGGGAGACTGGAACCTTAGGACTTGTCTAGGAAATACATTTCTTAATTTTCTACTGTTCCTCTTTCAGCTGTTTGGTCCTTTGGGGTCCCTTTCCTGTTTCTTTCCAACAAGACTGTGAGGCAAAGCTGCCTCCCCTTTCTTTTATTTTCCTCATCCTCCTCTTCGCACATTTTCTTTCCCAGATTTTTCCCTTTTCCACTTGACTGACATGAATTTTCAAGTATGATGGAGGGTGGTTTGGTTCCCTCAGGACCCTGGGGTGCATTTTGTCATGTCCCATATACCTCCAGTCAGTTTCATTAGGTTATTCCAAACCCTTGTTTGAAGTGGGAGGGACTTAGCTCCTCCAAATTCCACCTGGAGATTCAGGGACTTGAGAGGTATAGAGAAATATGCCAGATGATGAAGACTGAGTCAAAGAACTCATTGACTACCTCAGCCTTCTCGAGCTGATTGTTAAACAGCAGATTATTACTCTAAATTACATCTTTTCTGATGCTGGTTTTTTTCATGTGATATGTCACAACATTCACTATGTACAGATCATATGAGGCCTTTGTGATTTTTATGAGTAACAACAGAATCTGAATAGATTGACTGCAGGGAAATATTTCAGGCTTAGCTAAAATTAGATTACTTTGCTCAAAATTTTCTCTATGCCCCTGCATTCACTCCCAGTTTAGGCATATCTAAAGAAATCCTTGGGTTTATCTTTCAGCTCTGTCCACTATCTCTTCATTTCTCTTTCTTTGCCAAATTAAAATATACTGTCTAGCCTGAGACTGAGCAGTAATGAGCAGCCTGCTTGTTGAGCAATGCTGCTTCTCAGCTGCTTGTTCTTTGTGCTGTGCTCTGAGGGTCTATCAAAGGGCAGAAGAAACACAAGCAAACCTGCAAAATCAAGAGAAACGGAATAAATCTAAAAATTTGAGGAGGGTCATTCTGGTGTGAATAGGTAGAATTTGATGCCAGCAGAAGCCTAAAGAACTGCATCTGATAACTGCATTTCTTCGGAGACGTTTTTATTTACATATTCTTTCCTGAACTTGTCGTTATCAAGGGAATTGGATGTGTTAATCACACATCCAGAAACAAATGCTAACAAATATATGGTGTCTATTCCTCATGATAATTTGGGTTAGTTAAGATATGTTATTACTTGTGTCATTAGCTCTTATGCAGAAAATTTAGAATGCTTTCACATGTATCTATATGGAAAGCAAGGAAAAAAACTATCAAGAAGATGGAATATCTCTGTCTTCATTTCTTTTAATTTTTTAGGGTTGCGTTTAAGCAAACTTGGTGCTTTTAAAATAATTATTCACTAAATGCAGCATCATCATACAGACTTAGCACAGACAGTACTAATTATCTCAGAGTAAATATGACAGTGAATTATGAATTTTCAGAATAGTTACCTTTGCAATTATCTTTTTTGCAAGTTCAACCACTGGGCTGTGCTGCTCCCATGTTATAATGCTGCTTCCTCAAAAGTGCTTCAATATATTCAGGTCAAATGACTGTGGGCATCTTGTATCACTAAGGAAAACAAAATAATTATCAAAGCGTAAACAATTAATTCATTAAATTATTCAATACAACAACTATATTGTCTATTTCATAGTGAGCTAAGTTAATTAAAATTAATTTTCGAGTTGTTCATTACCAACATGTCTTGTAAAAAAAGGCCAGAAATGCATTATTTTTGCATTTTACTTGCAGATACGATTTTTCATAGAAAGCTGTTCAAATTAATACATTCAAATAACATTTATTTTGCTCCTCAATTGTTCTCTATGCATGAACTTAAGGAAAAATTACGTGTATTTTTGCATCTAAAATATTACCGGGCAAAAATATACCATTTCCTAGAGATACAACACACCAAATATCCTCAGAAATGACAGGAATTCAGTGATATAGCCTAGCCCATCACATATTATCAGTATGGACCTCTGGTCTCTTTTCTGAGACCCTTAAGCCTAAAATTAGCGGTTTTATTTTGCTTCATTTCTTCTATTTCTGAAAGTTGCAAAGAAGCAAGAATCAGGAGAATCACAATGTGATATTAAACAGCCAGTTTGAGCTACATTAAAAGCTGATAACTGATTCCCACTGAGATAGAGACCTGCTGAAAATAGGAATGTCATGAAAGCTAAAACAATTGTCTCTTGCCACAAGTCACTCTGCAGAGCGGTGATAGTCAACCCTGGACTATTAACTATGCTATTAGCTCATCTATTTCAAAACACCTTCTAACACCTTGAAGGTGGTCCTTCATCCAGTCACTTGCTATAAGCAGTTGGCTTTTTCACCATTTCACACACAGAAAGTATGTTTTGTGGTGGTCAAGCAATCTTGTGTGTTGCCTTTAGCGTAATTTGAAAAAGCAATAGTAAGAATAAAGCTCAACCTACGCCCTACATGTTTTTCCTCATTAGATACATCCCTTGTGTTTCCTGTATCTGGTTTTCCTTCAATTCTTTTGCTTAACCAGGAAACTTCTCATGACTTTTGATTGACAACATTGGGCATAAGACAGACCCATGGAAGGCATATCCACAGGGATCTCCTGGGACTCAGTCAGTTAAAATGAAAGAAAGAGCAGCTCAAGTAAAGTAGAGCAAACTAAAGCAGAGCAAAATAAAGTAGAGCAAAATAAGGCAGAGCAAATAAAGTTGCTCTGATTCCCATTGCTTAGACTGTCATTTTGAATCTCACTCTGAATAAGCCGTTTCTCCACAGCTCTGGAAGGGGTTCCAGAAAGACTATTTTCCCTAGTAATATTCCTGAATACCTAAGTCTGATGAATAAGGTGAGTGAACAGATAAGACCCACAACTCTGTGGGCCAGTCTAGTAGTTGAAATGGAAAAGGACTTTGCTGAGTGAGTTGTTAAAATACGTATTATACCCCTAAAGAGACTTAACTAATAAAGAACTAAATCATGTTTCTGCTGCAACAGAATTCCAGATTGAGTGCAAAATGAAGGCATGTCCTTATTACCACCTAAAATTCTTTCTAACACAGGTTTTGGAGGTAAGAATCTTTGTGTGGTTGTGCTTTTTCCCATATAGATCCCAACACCTTCTCAGTTCCCCACCACAATTTTGTAGCTGCATGGGCAGCTCCGACCTAATTTGACAAGAGGGGGGCAATTCTCAGATAAATGAAGACTACGCTGCCACCGATGGAAAAGCAGTTTCTGACTTGACTCATGTCCTGTTCCAACAGGCAGGCAGCACACATCCAACTCTGTCAAACAGCTGTATCACGTGTGCTTTTGGCCTAGTCAGGTAGGAATGAGAGAAGGACCTGAGGGTAATGGAGGAGATTCAGAACCAAGTGAGTTATGATGTGCTAGGGAAAGTGCGAAGTGAATAGGAAATTTCTAGGAAATTAGGCTTTAATTCCACACCTCGTTGTTCCACTACTCATTAAATAGGTTGCTTTTCTACTTTCACCTAATCTGTGTGCCTGCAGGTACAATGTAGTTATATCCTTCAGACATTTGCATGAAGGAATTTTCACCTAAGGTCTTTTTACAACTGAAAAACAGCAATAAAAATATAAGTTTAACACAATTACCACACCTGGAGAAGGGAAAGGGAAAGGGAAGAAGAAGAAGAAGAAGAAGAAGAAGAAGAAGAAGAAGAAGAAGAAGAAGAAAAAGATAAAAAGAGAAAATTAGTGTTTGATGTAAAGTGTTAGGCAGTATTTTAACATTCCTGACAAAACAGAATAAAAAACACTTTCATGAGCACTTATATTACTTTTCCATTTACACTGTAATACCACTCTGTTATTTAAAGAGACAATCCCATCCCTCCTTCCCTGGTTGGGTAATTCCAGTCTCTGTGGGCATTTCAACAGTCAGTGAGAGCTGATTCACCTCCCCAGGCTTTACCCAAAAAGTGGCGACATTTTTTGCTTGGTAAGATTTCTGCCACTTTAAAAAGTAGAATTTTCTCACTAAGAGATCAAACAAGAATTATCACAGGTTGGACGTGAGTGGGTGAGGCAGTGGAACTGGGCTTTTCCATGTCAGCCAACTGCTCATACAACTCTCAGCTGACTTCTGTACATCCCAAATCTTAAAAAATTTTAGCAAATTTTATTCAAAACTCAAGAGTATCTGATCTTCATGGATCTTGGTTCTGCTACATATTATTCAGAAACTTTCCATAAATGTCCTGTAAGCAGGTTTTTTTTGACATTCTGAAAGACTTAGAGCCTCTAATATGTGGAAGGAGTGCATAAAACTATTCAGGCGCAGAAAGTAACATTAAATCAGGCTAGTGTTGAAAGACAGTGACACTCAGGTTTCCTGTCTTGGTCATAATTACTTCATTTCATTCAAGTACTTCTGAAGTGTTCAACAGTCTACAGATATCAGTAATACTACTGAAACTTTTAGACACAGCTCCCTTTTCTTGGTAGCTCCAAAATAATAAAAATCCAAAATTACTGAATAACCTTGACACCAGCATTCTGCTGCTTTAATGGACTAATTAGCATCCTGAGATACATGAGAAACATGAGAAATATTATATTAGTGATATTTACCACTCTTTGTGTTCAACGGAATTTAACCAGGACAGAGCAGCAGGGCTTTCTGAGCCTGGATAGAAACATTCAGAATGTAAATTCCTCTTTGGAAAAACCTTGGCAGGTGAAAGACTGGTTTCCAAAGCAGAGGTTTAGGACCATATTGAGATTTAGAAACCAATTTGTCGGTTCCATAAGGGAACCATTTAAAGCATAATCCTTTCCTTAATTAAGAAATGTGGCGACTTGTATTACAGAGTAAATTAATGGCTTTGCCGTAACAAAGGCAAAAAGTGGTATGCTCTATTTAAGTTAGCTTCAGTCTAATTTTTTTTAGTACAAAAAGATGAAGAAATAAAGAAATTCCACAGCACAAGAAAATATTTTCACTAGCCAAAAAAGACTATAAATGGTTGTAATTTTTTTGTTAGGAAAAGTATCCACTTATATAAAATGCAAACTAAGAATCAATAGTTTTGTTACAAAATATAGGAGCATGACAAATCTGCATCTTTGACTTCAGCCTATTTATGAGAGAATTATTTCTAGAAGCTAAAGCTGAAGATTTAGCTTTTGAAGTTAATATGGGTTTTTGTTGCTTTCAGGATAGCCAAGTTTTCACCACAGTACATTTTACCTAGAAATAC
Source organism: Melanocharis versteri (assembly GCA_013397845.1). Lineage (NCBI taxonomy): Eukaryota > Metazoa > Chordata > Aves > Passeriformes > Melanocharitidae > Melanocharis > Melanocharis versteri. The sequence continues at coordinate 118,837 of VZTG01005555.1, read as the reverse complement.
TAAGCAAAAAATTCAAATGTCCTACAATAGTAAATAATAATCTAATTTGTGATTTTAACCTTTGTTTGCTATGATTCACCAAATTTCTATCTTTCTTTTATCTTTGTTTTAACAGTTCAAAACCAACTACGAAAAGAGAAAGTTTAAAGTAGCTGTTCCCCCCAATGACACATCCACGGTGACTTCCATAATAAGCAACGTGTCAGAAGCAATGGAAGCTCTCACCCGAATGAAAGAGGAAATAGTTCCTGTTCCAGGTTCTGTGAACGGAGTGAATGCCCTTGGCTTGGTGGTGTTCTCAATAAGCTTTGGCCTGGTGATTGGGAGCATGAGGGAGCAAGGTCAGGCATTGAAAGACTTCTTTGATAGCCTTAATGAAGCTATCATGAGATTGGTAGCTCTAATCATGTGGTAAGTGCCTCTTTGATAAATTCCTTTTTAAGCTACTAACAATATTTTTTCATCACAGTCAGGCACTGGGTAGCGAGAGTCTGTTTGGCAGAAACTCAGACAATAAGGTTGTATCTACCTTGGAGCTTTTCTCCATGAGTGAACTCTCTGTAACAATATTTTGCCCGAACATACCAACTCTTTCAGTGGGTTTCCCTTTTGACATGAGAAAAATCAGTGCCCATGGCAGAAGTTGCTACCCTCATACAGAATCATACTATGTCTTCATAAAGATAGCAATCACAGCAATAAGATATTGAAGTTTCCTTATATCCTAATCTGAATTCATTAAAGGAAACTGACAAACCTCTCCCACAATCTTATTTCTACACAGCAAGACCTTGTTATCATAATTTTCCGACACAACTGGTTCCTATAGTTGTGGAGTGTATATATATGTCCTTGCACTGTAGCTGCACTGCTCACACATACACATAATTTTCCTGCTTTCTTTATTGTGTTCATTAGGTTAAAAAAGTAAGTACCTTTTCCCTTAAGGTATGAAATCTTTTCAAAGATTGAGACTCATTATTCTCCAGGTAGATGGTTAACTATGAAAAGAAATTAAGTCTTGTTGCCTTCTTTACTACAGAAAAAAAACCAAATCAACTCCAAGAGTCTATCCAGGAGCACACACATATACTGCCATAATAGATATGAAATCAAAAATAAGTATATTTGCTCTGATAACTAAAACCTCTTCTCCTTCACAAGCACATTTAAAATGATAGAGTATTCAGATAAATTTCCACGTGGACTTTATGGCATAAAGGGCAGTTGAGACATAGTGGATAGGTTCTGTTCCGTGGAATCTTACTGTGAGAAGACAAGTGGACATTTATGGGAGTAGGGCCATAACTAAAGTACTGCCACAGCAGAATTATGTTCGAGTTTTATACTCAGCACCAGCTCTTTCTGCAACTCTAGCTGTGCTTCCTGATAGGCAAAAGCAGTTCATCCCACCTGTGCTGCTGTCCCACAATGCAGCCAACCTTTGTCATACAGATTTCCTCACGCTGATGAATATATTTATCCAGTGCCCCACTGAATGAAATGTAACACAGTCTGAAGTGATGCCTGGAAAACAGAACAGATCTTCCCAACAAGACTACCGTAAATATATTAGCAAACTTTTACTTGAAACCTCTCAGGTACCCAATATGGCAGAAATTGCACGTGGTAGAGTAATTCTACAATTTTTGTAAGGTTAGTCTATTAGTATACTTATCATATACTGTCCAATTAAAAGGTTAGGTGGTTAGGTAATAATTCCTGGGGTCTTGCCCCACTGGAAGCAGTCCAGCGGTTTCTTTTGCCACACTGGTGTTATGTCTGGTCTAGATTCTGGTTGGAAAACAGAACATCCTTGTAGTTGGTACTCTTCTTGGAATGAAACTAAACAATATCTAGGAATACATTTATAAGGTTAATTTTTTGTTCCTAAATGTAGGGAAGAAAGATAGGAAAAATACTAGAAGCTATAGCCATGCTCTAAAAATCTACAAAGCTACAAGTATGTGAGAAATATAAAAAGCTAAAAATCTTAGGCATCAGAAGCAGCTTGAAGTCTTCAGAAGTTATCTGAAGATTTCTGTGCATGTTCCTTCCCCAACAACATGGGAAACAGCACTGGAATAGAACTGTGTGCTTAGCATAGTCTACACATATGTTGGTTTAACCTTCATTCACCCAGGCAGAATTATAATAGGATTGGCTAAACTAGCTTTTAAATTACACTTGAATTCCAATTTCCCTACCTGTCCAAAAGGCATGCTATACATCTTGAAATCCTTACCAGATGTTGAATCCACTGAATCCCACCAAAAACATTTGCTACTGTGGTTCAATCCAGGTTGAGTTGCTAGGAGTTGAAGAGTTAAACTTTTGAACTGCTCCTGAATAGGAGCATCCTAATAGTTAAATTCTGCATTTGTGCAAATAAACTCAAACAGTGTAGATGGGCAATCGAATCTCTACTTTGTTATGCAATGCTGCTTTCATTTCTTATTTGCAGGTATGCTCCACTTGGAATTCTCTTCTTGATTGCTGGAAAAATTGTTGAGATGGAAGATATGGGTGTGATCGGTGGTCAGCTTGCCATGTACACTGTCACAGTTATCATCGGTTTGCTAATTCATGCTGTCATTGTCCTACCTCTTCTCTACTTCGTGATCACTCGTAAGAACCCATGGGTGTTTATCGGAGGCTTAATCCAGGCATTAGTCACAGCTTTGGGAACATCTTCCAGGTATAACACAATACCTTAAAGCCATATTTTTTTTAGTATTACTGGTTTACAAAACAATTTTGCCTAATGTTTGGTGAACTCTGTATTCACTTGGGCACTCTATTTCAGTTCTGCTGCTCTCCAAGACTGACTTGAACTCTGTTTTCTATAAGAAACCCTGAATAGAAATTAAGTTATTCTGTTTGGTGGTGCAGACTGTATGGCCAGAACCCTTGTGACTTTGGTTAGTCTTAGTGTTTCCTATTCTACGTAGTTTGTAATGGCTTGATAATGAAGGATAGAGCTGGAAAAGAATATGTGTGGCAAAACAGGGCAGCAAACAGAAAAGTCCAGAGGGGGTTCCTATTGGCAGCTGACATTTTGTTCTCAGAATCCTGACAGCCAATTATGGATACAGAATATACAACAGAAATGCCACTTTTGCTCTTTGCAGGTGGTCATGGGTATGTCATGTGAATTAGAAAAACTGTTTGTATGTATGACAGAAGGAAACATTATTACAATTAAGTGTACATTTCTATATCCTTTGACCTTTCACAAAACAGCTGCCACTTTAATAGATTTTTTAAATGCCTCCTAAAAACAGGGGGTTTCAGTCGTTGATATTCTGTGGTGCTAAATTCGAGTGTTTGGTGTTTGAGATTATTTTGAAGTAAAAACCTAGGCTGATGCAAGACAGCACACTGTGCTGCAAGTGGATTTAAAAACCATTTAAAATTCAACAGTAAGATGACTGTTGGCAAAGATATTTTTCTAACACAGTCTTCCACAGCCCCTCTTTATTTTTTCTCAGTATTTTATCAATTGATGGAGTTTTCAAATACAAGAAAGTCTGTTAAATATATAGCAATGAGGGTTTCACTGGGTTCAGGTAACCTGAATTGCTGTGTCGTGAAAAACCTCTTTACTTAGATGTGATCAGATGTAGATACAAGCCTGGCTTGGACAGAGTTAACTTTCTTCAGAGCAGTTCATATAGTGCCATGCTTTAGATTTTCGGCCAAACCAACAATGATCATATGCTGATATTTTAGCTGTTGCTGAACAGTGTTTGCACAGCATCAGGACCTTCTCTGACTCTCACTCTGCCCCCACAGTGAGTTGAGGGGTTCGCAGTGGGTTGAGAGGGCACACGGCCAGGCAGATGAACCAAAGTAAGTGAAGAGATATTCCATGCCACACACATCATGCTTGGCAATGAAAGCAGAAAAAGGATTTTTAGAAGGCTGGCCACATTTTACTCCAGAACTTGCTGGCCGCTGGTCCATCTGTGGGAGCGGTGCCTTGTATACAAAACTTGTATTGTTTTGTTTTCTTCTGCTCTTCCTTCAAACTTCTCCCACACTTATTAAACATTTTTATTCTCAACCCCTCCATTTTCTTGCTCTCACTGTTCCTTTTGGTTTTGCCTGTCCCATCAAGGTGTGGAGGAAAGCAAGTGGCTGTGCGGTGCTTAGCTGCCTACTGGTGTTAATCTGTAGGTGGGAAAATAATGCAACCATCAATCAAAATGCCCTTTGCAGGGTAGCCCACAAATAAATAAGAGAAAACATGCTTCTTACTGAAGGTTTGAATAGCCCAATTTGCATGCCTTCCAGAAAACAATGCTTAGGGATGATTCAATCACAGTTCCATCATTTAAAATTGAGAAGCAGGAATTTTAAAAAGATTCCTGTGCCTGGCAGAAGAACCTTATGACCAAACGCTGAACTTAGATACTTTCAAACTAGAGATTATGTAGAGAATGGCAGTAATTAACAGTTGGAAAAAGTTTTCAAGAGCATTAGGAGAACCTTCGCCGTTAGAAATACTTAAATTCAGCATTTGCATTTAAAAAAAAATTCTGATAGATCACATAAAAACTAAGACAAAACCATCCCTCTTGTCATTAGAACATGTGACACTCTCCTCTTTCCCTCTTTGCAGAATTTATATCATATATTATCTTCTTTCTTTGTGTTTCAGTTCTGCAACACTACCTGTTACATTTAAGTGTCTAGAAGAAATAAATGGAGTGGACAAACGAGTGACAAGATTTGTACTCCCAGTTGGTGCTACAATTAATATGGATGGAACTGCTTTATATGAGGCTTTGGCTGCAATTTTCATCGCACAGGTCAACAACTTTGATCTGAACTTTGGGCAGATTATCACAATCAGGTATGGAAACAAATGCTACCTACATTTAATAAAAGCACCTTCGTGATGACCCCTTGTTGGTTTGTGTGGGTTTAAACAAAAGCATCTAGAGCTAAAAACAAGGACAGGTACAGTATGAGATTATTTGTAATTTACATTTTCTGCACAGGAAAAGGACCTCCAGCATGCATTCTCGTTTAGATAAACTTTTAACAAAACCGTAACATGACACACCCATTACTGCAATTAATAAGGACAACAAGAACAGGTTTTAATTAATTTCAAATTTTCCTTCCATAAGAACTCATGCAGCTTTTGAGACCTACAGACCTATAATGAGTACCAGGTAGTTTATAATGCATGTACAAAGCTGAAGCATAAAATCATCACAATGTTATTGCTAGGAGAGTGTTTTCCTGGTTTCAGGTTACAATTGGGGCTAGCTGTGTAAGGAACAGTAACACATTTTTGTTACATCAGCTGATAGAAGTGGTGAACACAGGTTATGTTTTCAAGCACACAACCCCTCTTGTTTGAAATAGAACAGGAAAAAACCCACTAGTTAGCTTTCAGTGATAACTGATCTGCTTTGATTTCATTATGTTTATCACAGTTTAAGGAAGAAGGGTGATGGGTACATGTGCAGGGGAAAGGAATGTCAGCAACGGGAGAGGGGGGCATTGTGGGACAAAGACACATATCTATCACACAGGAGCATTGAAGGTTCAGGTACAGTGCTTCTCTCCATAAAAACCACCAGTTTATTTCAACATTCATTAACATAAGGCAAAACTCTCCCTTCACCCTCCAAAGCAATTGTTTCACATTCATTAGTACTAGAGCTGCTCCCTGGAAAACCACCTGAGAAAACAAATTCTTCCTAAACCAGGTGTGAACGAGCATATTTCTACAAAGTCTCAGGGTATGACTCGGGCTTTCTGGCAGCTTTCTGTTTTCTGATGGCAGAACACCAACTGCTGGAGGACAGACACTTCACCTGGCATGAAGTTATAGTGAGATGGACAGAGAGCAAAAGTTCTTGTGTTGGATCTGCCAAGACAGAGCTACCTCCTCAGCTTTTCTTTTAACATGTTTGAGCTTGTGGAGAGAGTTTTTTCAGTGGGTGGGGACATGTAACTATAATGTTTTTGTCTGGCCCTTGGCATCTAGTAGGGAATTTATCACCTGAAAAAATCATGTTTCAAGGTTTCTGGATGAAGGTTTAGTGAAACACGTTGGATGAAGAGTCATACTCCCCTGCAGCTATAGGGTGTTCAGATTAGGGACTAGGCTCTTCTGTTTATTTACGACTGAGCAAATGCCTTCTTGCTTTGTATCTGGTTTTAAAGTTTGACAGATGATAAGGAGAGTTTTTATTACAGTTTAATTGCATAAATCAGTTAATTGCTCTCGCCATCTCTTTGCACAGCATTACGGCTACAGCTGCCAGTATTGGGGCTGCAGGCATTCCTCAAGCTGGACTGGTCACCATGGTCATTGTGCTCACATCAGTAGGTTTGCCTACAGATGATATCACTCTCATCATTGCAGTGGACTGGTTCTTGTAAGTATTTTTATAGAGTTGTTAAAGGCTCAGACCATATCTAGAAGTGAAACAGCCAGGAACATTGTGGCTATATTACAATGTTTTGCTCTGGAAGGCAGTTGGAAACAAGTGTTAAAAAGAATCATTATTTCTTGCTAGTAAAGTATTTTCTTAGAGCAGATGGTGAGGAGTGTTGCTTAATTGTGGCTCCTTTTGCATGCAAAAATTTACTTAGAAACCCGTATTGTTAAGATACTAAGAAAACTTTCAGATACACTGTAATTAAATAAGCAAAGAATTGCTTTAGTCTTTTATTTTTTGTAGGATGGCAATGAAAACTTTTCAATAAATCAGACTCAGAACTGGATCAGATCCAGCCAATTCACTGCAGCCTTGCTGACTACCTAATCTAGGAAAGGTTCATCTGTCTACTCCATGAACACAGAAATGAAAAATAACTGTGTAACTGCCACCACAAAGTATTGCCCCTCAGTTTTTCCATTATCTATCTGTAGAAGATGACAGACACATTTAGATATGTATATTCCCCCAGGTCCAGGAAATAAATCAAAGGAAGGTTCTCTCCAAACTCTATTTCATCTAACACCTATTATTTAGCTTTTCCAGGGGCTTTTACTCTTCAATCTTCTCAAGTGATCCCTGAAAGAAGTTGCCTGTGTTGTTATGCAAACATAATGTCTTCAAATGATTATCTGACCACCTGATGTAGGTGGATGCTTACCTACTGACACTGCCAGTCACTCCTTGTCAAGCTGCCTTCTGCATCTGCTGGGCAGAGCCCTCTGAGAGGGATGAATTTTTGTAGATTAATTTGAGTCATTCCTGCACAATTCCACCTTAAATTACACGTCATATTTTACGGTCAGGAGACAAACAAACCTAACACGGTAGATTCTTGCTGGCTTACACGTTCAGAGGATATAAACGCAAATTCTTGACACCCCAGAGTATCAAAATGCCCCCAAGAAGCCATATGCTCCCTTTGCCATCCTCATCACGACTGTTCCTTGGTGTGAAGTTGCTAGGAGTATTAACACATTTTGTGACTCCATATCCCACTATATTTGCTAATTTCCGTAGAAGAAATCATGGCGTTAACAGCTCAGATAAGAGGATGTATATAAAACAGGTGGTAGCTGGTAGCTATTTATCATCTAGTAGCTCTTTGGGGGCAATTTTAGCAGCTAGTCTGCATGCTTCCTTGAGCAAGGGATGAAAGTAACTCACTACGTTTTTCCCTAGGGATCGTCTCCGTACCACTACCAACGTTTTGGGAGACTCCATCGGAGCAGGAATTGTTGAACATTTATCACGGCATGAGCTGAAGAACAGGGATGCTGAAATGGGCAATTCCGTGATCGAGGAGAACGAGATGAAGAAACCATACCAACTGATCTCGCAAGAAAATGAGAATGAGAAACCAATAGATAGTGAAACCAAGATGTAGGCTAGAGAAAGCGTGAGTTCAACACCACAAGTGTGGGGAAACACACACTTTTTCCAGCGATTTATATCTTGAATTCACCAACTTCATCTATTCCTTGATTTCTCCCTTTATGCTCGCACTGGAAAGAATTAATGAAAATATGTTCCAAACTAGCAGTGATCATGGTATATGTTGGCTTCCCACTTAAAAAAAAAATTAACAGGCAACAACACTGGTCCTGCTAGACATATGCTAACTGGGGATAAAAAAAGAGATTGTGTATATGTTACTCAGTCCTGTGAATCTCTTTTTTTTTTTTTATTATGAACTGGAAAGTAAAAACAGATAACAGAGCCTGAAAATGGTTTTATTTTTTTAAATACCTGTTGCAAAATTCCTAACACCTATAAACACACAATCAACACTTCTAACTTGATAACTGCATCCAGCTAAGTAAATTAACAGGACTTTTGCTTCTTTATCTGATTTTTTTCTCTAGTGCTATATTATTGTTCAAATACTAGCAGGACAATAAAAAGCAGGAGATTAATTGAGGGGATAAAAGGGGGGAAGATATATAAATAGAGAAAAGAAAATACCCCCAAATCAGCACTTTTACCAGCTGAGATGAAATATTTCCGAGGAAGTTATTTTATCTAGACAGTTTTTCAAATTAGATTCAGCTGATCTTTATAAAAATTTAGCCTAGCTGGCTCCCACTGACTCGCAAACATTTACATATGCATGTGTGTACTTCCAATATGGATTTGCTCCCTTAATTTCAACAGCACAACCCAGTTAAACAATCTGTGTGTGCAAGTGTTTGCAGGAGCAAGGCCCTGGTCTGGGACAGAAAATGTGTCTTCATCTCTGTTTGGATAAAAAATTTGCACGCTCTGGATGCACTAATGAGCTACTTAATAAGCAATTATAAGAAGGCAATGCCAGTCTTCTGCAGAAGGTGCAGAGGGTGAGATGCTCAAATCCTAAATGGGCTGCATTCTGAATCTGAATCCCTGAGACCAGCAGAGGTTTTCTGATTGGAAACCTCTCAAATTCTTGATCCACTAATAAATTACAGAGGTGTCAACTGGATTTACACTTTTCCATCTGGAGAAGGCTCCCTACCTTAATGTGAAATTTTGAATTCCTGGAGAGTTTATCAGTAGCACCTGAAAAAGAAGAGAAAAGCCTTTAGAAAATAAAATTAATAGGTGCTTTTGTACTTTTTATTATGAAAAGATATGCAAATTGAAAAATAATAAATACCACAATAGATGTTGGAATTTTAATAAGAAAGGATTTTAAAATTAAATATTGTCAGTAACTTTCAGGGAATAGATAAGGAAAGAATGAAAATAGAGAAATAATGCACTTGTAATACAGTGGTTTTTTTGTTCAAGATTATTCCCTGAAGAAGCCCTTTTCTAGAAATACAAATTATGTACTTATTCTTTTTTGCCTTGTATTATTACAGAGGTTAAACTGGAAAGTTTTATAATGCAGACACAGTTGGGAGAAAGAAAAAAGTATTAATAGACAGGCACAATAATATTCAGTGATCTATTTTATTAAAATATACAGTTTTCTTCTTAATTCCTCCCCTTGCCAAAATAATTCTGATGACAGAAATGAAGGATCCGTTTGCATTGTCCCAGCTGCCATTCAGAAAACATTCAATATGTTACATCTGTCACTTAAAGTGCATAAATAGGGTGTACAAGTAACTGTAATGAAAACGTCAGCATGCTAGTCGAAGACAAATATTTTCCCAGGCAAGATTGGTTTCTTGGGACTGAAAATTCCTGTCCATCTTCTCCAGCTGAGTAATCCAGACAATATGAGCAAGAACTCTCAAGTGAATGAAGTGAGCAGGGTTTAATACAGGTTATTGAGCAGTCAAACCAAGAAAGCTCCAAATGAATCTCTAAATGAGTGACTGAAAGAAAATATGGGTTGTTTTTTCGGTTTTGTTTTTTATTTTTGCTAACAGAATGCAAATCTAGGATACAGACAGGCATTTTCTGATACATAATTAGAGATATTTTTATATAGATACCGTATTCAGAATGTGTGTATAAACATTAACTGTAGAATTTATGGCATAACATTTTAAATTTTTGTTAAGATTTTGTTTGGAAATACATTGCAAAGACAATGTAAAAGGCTGTCTTTCTATGACATCAGCTGAGAAAAATGAATTGTGTCACAAAGAATGTGATCTTTTTTATACTAACTTTGTTTCTTATGGAAATCAGGTATTATAGAAAGATTCCCTTCCCCATCCCTCACTGGTTCTGCATTGGTATGCACCAAGAGTGGATTGAGAAACATTACTTTGTAGATGTATTTTCAATAAAAATAGTTTTACATTACTGCTCTTATTGTGATTTAGGTTTCTTTCAAAGGCTCTGTAATACAGGCTTCCCACAGACTCAGAGATGAGAAGCTCATAGTATGGGATTTCAGGAATTACAGGCCGTTTTGTACAGCAGGGCTTTGATACTGCAGGGCTTCCTCACTACGAATACTTGCTTAGTTTCATGATCAAAAATAAAGAAGTAAGGGGTGGGAGGCAGGAACATTGAGAATTAAAAGGAACAAGTGTTTACCCCACCAAAGTTCATTCAAATTCAAATATATTAATATGTATTAATATCTGCAAAATGGAGGTGAATATCTCATCAGAAGTACTGGAGAGGTTTAAAAGATACAAGCTGAATCATTTGTATCTTGGGAAGTTGTTGTTTGGAGGAAATGGAGATAGCAGGGAGAAGCCCTGCCTGCCTGAACATACACCAGCAAAACACCGAACAATGGCCTCTATGAATATGTCTGAGGGTTTTAAAGCATAAACAAGTTTTGTGAAAAAAAAAACAGAGAAAAAAAATTTCAGAGAAGACATGCTGTTACAGTGCACATGAGCATAACTTTTCACAGTTTTTTTTCTAGTTTTCTGCACGTCCATTCACCCAATCCAGGTGAGTATCTTTGTGCCTCTAGAACTACTATCGTGATGGGAAGAGTTAAAGAAAGAGGGCTAGTGTATTACAGAATCATTTAGGTTGGAAAATACCTCCAAGGTCATTGAGTCCAGCCTTCGACTGATCAACATCTTGTCAACTATGGCACTGAGTGCCGTGTACAACCTTTTCCTGCACACCTCTTGGGATGATGACTCCAACATTTCCATGAGCAGCTTGTTTCAACACCTGACAACCCTTACTGTGGAGAAATTCTTCCTGATGTCCAATCTGAACCTTCCCTGGCTCAGTTTGAGGCCATTTCCTCTCATCTTGTCACTTGTCTCCTGGGAGGAGAGACCAACCCCTTCCTGGCTACACCCACCTTTCAGGGAGTTGTGGAGAGTGATAAGGTTCCCCTTGAGCCTCCTCTTCTCTGAATAAACCCCCCCAGCTCCCTCAGATACTCTCTACATGACTTTCTCTCTAGACCCTTCCCCAGCTCGTCTGCCGTTCTCTGGGCATACTCCAGCATCTCACTTGGAGATATTAGGGGCACAGTGGCCTTGCTTACTGTTCTGTGCCCTCATGCAGAAGTGAGATCTCTGCTATTCCATAATTTTTCAGCAGTATTTTCATTTAGAATTCGGGAAACAAAACAGTCTTGCCATTCTTAGGCAAGAATTCTTGTCTCTGTAACAGTGTGTGGCCAGTATAAAGCAAAGTGATTATGCATGTGGAAAATCAACTACTGGCACAGGAGGGTATTTCTTCTGAAGGACTGGATTCGCACAAGTGGCATTTGTGTTCCAATGCAGGCACAACTGATGAGAAATTCAAGGCATTTTTTTTCAACTAACCCTTGCTTGTTTTAATAAAGGTACAACAGAGATGGTACAGAAGAGGGTATCTTGCTTCTTGTGTGATCAACAGTGTCCTAGTTGCGATGACAGTGTGTGATCAACTTGATTCTGGTGTGATCAGCCATTTCCCAGAACAAGACAAAAATTCTGAGATGAACTGAGAGATCACTACCTGTCTGGATTTTCTTCTTTCTAAAGGGATCCGCTTATCCTGGAATCATGGATAAAACAAAGAAGATTTTTACACCTCCATGCAGAACTGAAAACTCAGACTTGCAGCATCAGTGAGGCAGCAAGATTTCTTCAGATAACAGAGAGCAGTAGTCAGGTGATATAATCCTTCACGATGAGCCCTTTCCTTTGCTCTTTCCCCCACTCAGCTCCTCAGATGTCTCTGAGACACACAGAGGTATCCAAAATTCCAAAATTTTAAGACAGGAGAACCTGCATCTCTAACCAAAGTTTCTCTTGAACATGCTTCATTACACAACTAGGGCTGCACAAATAATTGATTTTTCACTTCAGTGATAGAACTGAAAAACTGAGGAGAATAATTCTTCCAGGGCATCATCGAAACAAATTTTTGTTGCTTAAAAAAAAAAAACCAACCCTATCTCACTTTTAGATTGCTTTTACTCTATCTTAAATTAAAACAAACTCAGCTGTAAAATGAACTGAACTTGGAAATAAAACATTGAATCATTTTGGTAGGAAAATGTCAGATTGAAGTGTTTCAACTTTTCTATAATATCTCCTCACTTTAAAGCCAATTGTATTTATAGAAGTTGGCACAGCTTCACAAGCACTTGCCTCAAAAACTGCATTTTTCAGCAGTATAGTTTTATATTCATGTTTTTTCTTTGTTCTTTACAACTTCCTTTCTCCAGACATTGCACATTTTTCTGGTTTTCCTGGTTACTCTGAGTTTATTCTTCATTGTAATAGTGGCTTACCAGAGCTTTTTAGAACTCTTGGTACTTGATAAAAATGATAAAAAATCAACTCTCTTCTGATATTTGTCCACTATTGTTACCATTATTCTGGCTCCTAAACTTGTGCTTATTTTCTGCATCATTTTTTTTTCAAAGCCTTAATCAGTTTCCCATTTTCTGCGGGACCATATTCCTCTGTCCATCTGTCCCACTTGCCCTCATGGCCTTACTCATTTTTACAGCTTCTCCTCCAAGAACTCCCCTACAGCAGGTCTTCATACACCCAGATTCAGGTCTCAGGAGTATTCTCAGTCCTCAACTTGACTCAGGCTTTCTGAGTTTTGGTTCCTGACCAATAAAAGATGGGCAATAGTATTGCCCTGGCACTAGGGTTCCCAGAGAAATTAAGGCTGTGAAGAGCCTGTACAACAGACCTGGTGCAGACACCTGGGCCACATCTCGGGGACCATCCAGACCCTGGGGATTTGTGTAGCACCTTTGTACTTTTATGTCCTGTGCTCTAGATACTTAGGTGAAATTAAGAATTTACACTACCCTCTCTTCAAAACAGAAATTAGATTAATTTGTTCTTCATAATTACGCCTAAAAATTGTCCAAATCTTGTAGTGCTCCCTGGCTCCTTCCACTGGCAAAAATGCCACGAACAGCAAAAAGAGAAGCATAAAATAATGATCCGAGTTGGATTTCAAGCACTACTTTGCAAATATGTTCAGAATAACTTTAGTGCTGATGGCAGACGGTGACTGTCATTCTTTCTGAGCAGGTGCCACACAAACATCCCTTTGCAGATCTTCCAGTTCACCTTGCTCGTGACCCGGGGTCCCTCTCCTGTTCCAACCCTGCTCCTCTCCCAGGCAGCAGCTCCTGGCCATGCCAAATTGCCTGGCGGTTTTGTGATAGACACAAATGGGGACTGGGATGAGACCACCCAGCTTGCTTTCATTTACAGGCTCAGCCAGGATGTAAGCCCGAGTCTCCAGAAGAAAAAGCCGACAGTACTAACCCACTGTGCCACTTAGCCTGCACAGTGCAAAAGAGTTATTCAGCTGCTGCCAGCGCTTCATTTTCAGATGTACTGTGGCTCTGTAACAATTGGCCGCCTAAAAACTGCAGTTTCCCAGCAATAACAGATGGATTTTTTTGTCTCCCTGGATTGTGCTGCCATCGTGTGGCAAACGTTTTTTACAAGGCAAATTTTGCATCCAATTAAAAAAATTAAGCTAAATGCTCTGATGAACAGTTGAGCACAGCACTTAATGTATTGAGCACAGCATTTAACATTTGTTCAGCTGCAGAATTTTGTTGTGATTATTATTATTTTTACTATTATTATGCTTACTCACATAAAGAATATACTCATTCGTCTTGTCCTCTGATACAGCCTTGAAGAGGTTTAGTGTCACACTGTTATTCTTATGTTGATTCTTAGGGTTTTGTGTTCATTGTCTCTGCTTTCTCTGAGCATCTCTCAGGCAACATGAGGGTGTCTTGGGGAAAATGTGTACCGAAGTCCCCAAAATACTCCCTTAGGTGTATGGGCTATTCTGCTAGCGCTAATTGCTAATAGAGCAGAGTTTCACACAGTACTGATCTGTCTTCCAGTCTCAGCTGTTTCTCTTTGGAGGGCTTTCGGTAATCTAATGTGCCACAAGGTTTTGTGAAAGGTGTAGATTTGCACACTTGGAATCTGTACCTGCCAAATCGTGTCCTTGTTGAAGCGTATAGAATCAACCTTGATAGAATTCGTGTCGAAATGCCGAGGCAGCAGCTGAGGGAGCTAGGCATGTTTAGCCTGGAGAAAAGGAGGCTCAGGGCAGCCCTTTCCATTCTCTACAACTGAAAGGAACTTGTAGAAGTGGGAGGGTTGGTCTCTTCTCCCAGATAACAAGGGACAGAATGAGATGAAGTGACCTCAAGTTGCACTAGGGGAGGTTTAGATCAGATATTAGGGAAAATTTATTCGTGGAAAGGGTTGTCAAGCATTAGAGTAGGCTGCCAGGGAAGTGGTGAAGTCACTGTTTCTGGAGTTTTTTTAGAGCTGTGTAGATGTGGCACTTGGGGACATGGTTTAGTGATGGACTTGGCAGTGCTGGGTTGAGGGTTGGACTCGATGACCTTAGAGAACTTTACTAACCTGAGCAGTTCTGTGATTCTATGAAGCAAATGCTGTGTGGCATCTGGCCATGGCCTTAGTTTTTCCTTTACAAACCAGCAGTGCTGCCAATACTTGTAGTGCTAAATATTGCATTGCAAACTCCTAGAGACAGAATTGGGAGAATTTTGCTTGCACTGTCTTTAAATCCATTTCCAGCCCTTAGCACCATCTAAAAACATCACATGACACAAAGGACCAGAAAGCAAAGAAAAAGAATTCAAAATTACTATTTTTAAGTCAGACTCAAAAGGACTTGAGTCGTGATTTTGAAAATTAGATATCTGTAATACTGAATCCTACTAAAATTACATCCCTCAAAAGTTAGTCCAGAAAATATTGACCTTCCTTGCAATTACTGTCTTTGTCAAACTGCAACACTTTCACAGTTCAGCAGTAATCAAACCACCATGAAACTCCACCACTTTCAAAAAGTGCACCATCTGCTAAAAATACAAAGAAGAGTTTTAAAATTGTAGATATAATTCCAGGAGCACGGATCAGACTTTGTTTACCGCCAGCACAAAGCAGCTCTTCTGTTTCAGAGTCATCACCAATAAACTGCAGTCAAGCCTTGCTTGTTCCCTCTTTCCTTTCAATTCATTACTTTTTGCAATATACTTTAGTCTGGTGGGTAAAGCATTCTCCAAATATAAGCTCAGCTGTGAACACAAGAGAGAGAATTGAAAGGGTAAAAGAGTGCAGGGGAGATATTGGGAACAGAGCAGCAATTCTGACTTCCTGCCATGGTAGGATAATAACACAAACCCACTCAGCACATGAGCAAACATAGGAAGATATTGCTAAGGACCTGACATGATTCCAGCAAAGTGAAAATCTGCCTCAGGGAAAATCTGCCTCATGGACCTGCTGGACTTCTCCAAGAGCACTAGGAAGGAAACTGGCTGCACTACTGGATGCAATGTATCTGAATTTTCAGAAAGCCATAGGTCATGTCCTACACCAAAGGCTAATAGAGAAAATAAGTTGCCATGGACTGAAAGATAGGTCCTTTATGGATTTCAAGCTTGTTATAAGATGAGAAACAAGTGGTAGAATTTAACTAACACTTCTCAGTAAGAAGTGTTTAAAGTGAGTCCACACATAAAATGGTTTGGGTACTAATTTTATTGAACAGCTTTATCAATTCCTTGGACAAGACATTTTGCAGTGCAACCTCTGTAAGTGATAAAATAACATCTTGCTCTTAAAAGTAGTTGTGTTCCTTGACAATGGCATCAAATTCCAGGAAGAGCCCACAAATCTGAATGGGTGAAAGGCTGCCAGGTAACCTTCCTTGAAGATAAATACAAAGTAGTGCATCTATGGGGAAAAAAATTCTAAACGACAGCTACATGATGCTGAACTAAAAACTGGCAGTTATGAGCCAAAAAAGGATCTCAGAGTAGCTGCTGTTTCCTGGAATCGCTGGATCAATGCACTGGCCAAAAAGAGGCAGCAAGATGCTGGAAGTCACCAGCCAAGGTACTCAGAACAAGGAGAAAAGAGGACGTAATTTTGCTGCTATGTAAGGTCCTTGGTGCAGCCACACCTCAAATCTCTTAGGATGTTTCAAGGAGGATATAGAGGAATTAAGAGAGGTGCACAGAAATGAATACGAAGTAAAACATTCACAAGAGGCGATACAAAAAACTTGGACATGCAAAAAAGTCCCTAACAGGAGAATCTATATGATGAAGAAAAACAAAAACAAGAAGGAAATGGATAAAGCAAATGTAGAATTGCTAATCACCATATCACACAACACTAGTCACAGGCGTAACTTTAACACGGGCAAGTACTTTAAAACAGAGTTTAAACTGGTTAAGGAGTACAGTTATAGGAAGTGGGTAGTTAACTCTGGAACTACATTGTCACAGGACTCTAGGAGAGGCAGTGTCACAGTGAGGCAACAGTATTGACAGGTTCAAAAAAGGACTGTATACATTTAGAAACAGGCCTAAAAGAAGATACCAAAGGAATAAGGGAGGACAAATACAACTCCTTAATACAACTTTGAAAGTTATGGAAGCTACCCAGAGAAGGGGCAGCTCACATGCTTTCCCTAAGCAGTGTCTCCTCTGCTGGGCAGTGAGGAAATACTGGTTTTAACACAAGAGTGGTCTGATCTTGCAGGAGATTTCTGATGTGTTTCTTTTTTCCATCTGCCCCACAACATCAAGAATTCAGGCAACATAATATGGCTCATTCTATTATCTGCCAATAAGTATTCTATGACACAGTAATTCCTTCTGTGACTTTCCACTTCACTGACACATTCCTTCAAGTTATGCATCTTGCATAAAGTAGTCACTCTGGAGCTACAAATTGATGACTCATATGTCTCAGGAAAACCTATTTTCTGCCTTTCCACTTGTGATGTCTTGTGTGCTCATGTGTAAAATTTATTATCTTCCTCCTTTGCAGCATGTTTCAAAATTCCTTTGTTAAACCTTTTACAAAAGTGACATCTCTTCCCCAAGCACAGACCTCTCCTTGAGGCTTGGAGCAGCAAGACCCACTCCCAAGAGCTCCCAGGAAGCACCATTATGCAGTTTGGGCAATGCAAGAAACACCAGGTGGGATGCTGAATAAAATGTCACATCTTCTCATCTGTTCCTTTACAATTCCCTAATCAACTTCAGAAAATCCAGTGAAGCAGCCTGGTAAGTGCCAACACACAGCTGTAAATTTATGCTCTGCTGTTTTCCAGATGATCCATTTATGCAGACAAAGTTCAAAGTCTGAAGCAGGGAGACTTCAGCCCATTTACATGCACTTTCCCAAAATACTGCCTTTATTATTCTTATGCTTCCTCCACTGTATGCAATATCCTCTTAAAGGACTTGTGAAATTATTGAGACTGTGGAAAAAAAAAAACCTCTCCAGAAGCCAGATTTTTTTCAGATTCATTCCACTCCTTTGATTGGAGAAAGCAACAATAAAGAAAGATAGCAACTTGCTGAAGTAATTAATCTGTTAATGAAAGTACTTTTGGAACCAATCACTGAAAAGCATGATTTAAAATGTCCTTAATAGTAATTATTTTTAATAAACCAAATTATTCATATTTTCCAACACAAGTTATCATTTACATGTTCTTGTTCAAATGTTTTATGGATTTTCATCTTTGGTTAAGCAAATTTTTGAAAGCATTTCATTGAGAACATGTTACTTAGAAAACCTAGCATTAAGATATGTAGAAATGGCATACATAATGTGATGTTCCTATTCTAACCAGTGTGCCAAGTATATGGGAACGTGAGACTCGTAATTTCCAGCCCTGAACAAGTGAGGGCTGTTAACAGTTGTAACCCAGCCACAGAGACACCATTCATTGGCCTGATCAGCCAGGATTTAACATACCTTCAGCTGACATCACAGAAGGAAGCACTCATTTACAGCAGAGTACAAAGGATAGCAGCTCTGTTCATTTGATTTTTATCCCTTTTTATCTCTCTCCTCCTTTACTCAGTTTTCTCTCCTGACTCTTATTCTCTGGAGCTCAGACTGGTGGGTTTTGTACATTTATGTACATTGCCTGTTAAGCAAGGGAGCTCCTGGAAGTCCCTCTCAGAGACTGGGCAGTGGATATCTATCCCTGTGTCATGACATTGGTTGAGGTAAGAAGCATCTAGAGCAAGAACTTGTTAGCTCCCACATGCTAGAGATTTTGTGTTTTTAAGCAGCACTAAACCAGCGAGGTTTGAAGCGCTTTCAGCAGAGTGCTTTCATCCAGAAGCTGCACCACACCGAGAAGTGCAGAGGAAGCTCAGGCAATAGATGTGACACACAGTCCTGCAGACAAAGCAAGTCCAGAGGCTGGGAGCTTGTTTCTGCATTCCTTCCTCAAGTGGATTCATAGTTTTGCAGTAGCCCGTTACCAGGATGAAATTCACCCTGGTTCAGGCAGGGTGAATTCTTCGTTCTGCCTGACACCTAGTGGTGCCAAACTGAAACATTTTCAGCAATTCTGGACAGCTTTTCTTCGAGTTTCCTGTTTAGATAGTACAGGCTCAGCCTGTATGTCATGTGAAAAATTCACTGGCTTATGACCTCTTCTAGCATTTTACTCTGAAAATTATTTTAATCAGCGTTTTGATCTGAATTCTGCTTACCTTTCAAGTGAAGCAAAAAAATTAAACAAAGTATAGAGATGTCAACTGATTTTCAAGACTTCGATCACTTGTCACGAGTCTTCCCCATGTGTACAAGAATGTTGTGGAAGAACAACAGCTCTGATAATGACCAGCAAAATAATGGTACTATGCCACACCATTGTCTTATTTTTAAACATAGTAGAAGTACAGATTTTCCTGACTAATTTTGTTACCTTTGGACGTGGCACTCAGCACAAGAGATGTGTGAAAATTCATCTTAGTATTCATGAACCCTGAGTTTCACTTTTCATTATTGATATTTAAGGAAAAAGTACTGATATTAAGGATATCAGTACTTTTTCAACTACAATTTTCTAAAACAATCTTAAGAACTAGCAGTATGAAATGCAGTATTGAAAAAGTCCTGACCCTGAAAGGATGGATAAAAGATGAAAATAGCTGTGGAGGTTTTTTCCAGTGGGTTAAATAAAAACTCCTCACTGTTCATCTTTGGCTACATCTGCTCAAAAACTGTGCAACAGCAAAAAAGCCTTTCAAAAAAGACAAAACTTCATTGAGGTCAGAGAGGCCCTGCAGAGAGACCTGGTAAATTAGAGAGACGGGCAATCGCCAACCACGTGTATTACAAACAAGGGCAAGTTCTGGATTCTGGACTTGGGGCAGGGCAGTCCTGGATGTTCAGACAGACTGGGGAATGAGACGATGGAAAGCATTGCCATGGAAAGGGTCCTGGGGTTCCTGGTCAATGGCAAGCTGAACATGAGCCAGCAGTGCCCTGGCAGCCAGGAGGGACATCCCTGTCCTGGGGACATCAGCCCAGCATCACCACCCAGCCAAGGGAAGGGATTGTCCCACTCTGCTCTGCACTGGGGTGGCCTCACCTGAGTGCTGGGGGCAGTTTTGGGTGCCACAATGTAAGAAAGACATTTAACCATTCGAGAACATCCAAAGAAGGGCCACAAGGATGGTGAAGGGCCTTGAGGGGAAGCCGTGTGAGGTCACTTGGTCTGTTCAGCCTGGAGGAGACTGACGGGAGACCTCACTGCAGCTACAACTTCCTGATGAGGGGAAACGCAGGGGCAGACACTGATCTCTTCTCTGTGGTGACAGTGACAGGACCTGAGGAAATGGCCTGAAATTGTGTCAGGGGAGGTTTAGGTTGGATATCAGGAAAACATTCTTCATCCAAAGGGTGGATGAGCACTGAAACAGGCTCCCCAGGGAAGTGGTCACAGCATGAGCCTGACAGAGTTCTAAAACACTCTCAGGCACGTGGTGTGACTCAGGAGCAGGTGTTGGACTTGATGACCCTGATGGGCCCCTTCTAACTCAGGATATTCAGTGATGCTGTGACTCCATGAAGAGAAATTATACTGGAGGAGTGAAAAACCTCCCAGCTGAAAGGAAGGAGTAGAATTAGTTGGAGTGTTGCTAAAGAAGATGTTAAGAGGTCAAGATCTCCATGAAATGTATAGAAGATATGTCATATATATTCTCCTCTAATAAAGAAGCAAAGTGTCCATGAAATGGAAGGCTGAAAATTTACACATTGTAGTTAGTTACTTCAGATTATATTGAGGTGAAGATTTCAGCAGAATCCAGGAGTTCCCATGTTTGCAAAGACAATAAGAACTTTCATACTTATAACAGGTAGAATCATATATAAACATTTGAAAGAGGTAGAAATTCTCTTCCCTCAGGACACCTACTATTCTCTTTATGCAGAGTAGGAGGGAAATCCCCCAGGAGCACATTAGATTACATGCTGTGTGTAGAAGTTTTGTCCTTTCTCTGGAGCTTTAACTCGCAGTTGTTGCCAAAATCAAATTATCAAATGGGATGGACTCTGGAGGTCTGATCCAGGATGGCAGTCCTCACATCTCCAGTTGCCACAGCAGCATGGAAAAGCAAAAGACATTTATGTTTATTAATGGAGGATGGGAAGTCAAGAAAGCAGGAGCCCTTACACCACTGATAGCAAACCATACGTCTCCTATCAGGAATCTACCAAGCTCCCTTTTAAAAGCTATCAGGATTTGGCTTTTTACCTCCATCTTTATAATTGGGAAGCTGTTTATTCATTTATTATGATCCAGCAGTTAGGAATTTCCTTTTGATGTCCTATTTTATGTAACTATTTGGGGGGGTTTTATATGCTTTCTAGCATGTAAGCACCTCTACTCACTCCCCTTGTTGATTTACAGGATTCTCTTTCAGCCTGTCTTTTTCTGGACTAAGCAAAACTTTTCAGGTTACTCCCATGTATCTCTGCTCCCCTGACTGTGCTAGTAGTGCTCTCCTGCATTTGAGCCCTTACCCTTCTTGCATATAGGTGACCAAAACTGCAAATGGTGTTTCAGATGAAGTTTGGGATACACAAAAAACATATTCTTCCTAATAGTTAACAAATACTTTACTGACACAGCCCAAGATCTCATTTACTGCTTTGCTAGCATCTCATTCTCACTACATGCAGTCATTCTTTAAACATTTTCAACTAACTATCTCCAAGTTTTTGGTGGAAATCCTCATTATTTCTCCCTAAGAGCAATGACTTCGCACTTTGCGCAAATGAATTTCATTGCATTGCATCAGTACTTGAATTCTTTTTATATCAAAGTCAGTAACAGAATTATTAAGACTGGTCTCAAGTGGGATACTTTACTAGTATCTCCCTCCCCCTCAACATCATGCTTCTCTTTTCCTCCTCTAAACAATGTCTCAAACTGCAGAGCAATTCAAACAAATCTTCAATGCAGTTAATAGTTTTCTTCAAGACCAAATATTATGTTGAAAATCAAAAAAAACATGAGACCTAGTAAATTATTTTTGTCAAGACAATTACATGTATTCAGAAATAAAATGATGCATCAAGTTTGGCTTGATCATGTTTCATTTAGCCCCCACACCTCATCTCATCTCCCTTCCTTCTGAAGTTTGCCAAGTCTTACATTCTCCTAAGCTCAGCCTAGACTTTATATCGCAACCATGGAGCTTCAGAGAGATCTGTACAGTCTAAATGCCTATGGAGAGACAAGATCAGGCACAACCAACATTATCTTTGACAGATTAACCCGTTTTCAAAAACGGGTAAAAATCTTCAATTAACCCAGTGTTACACCCCAGTTAGAAGTACATCCTACCATTCAATCCAAGCCCTCTCTGCAACAAAAAATGCTGTTTCATCTGGTTCTTTTCCCACGCAAAACAGAAAAATATTGGTCAACATTTTATGATAGTCTTACTACATTGATAGACTGTGGCTGTTTCACTGTCTTCTTCCTTGACATTCAAACCAACCCCATTCTCTTAGCCCCTCTTAATAGTATGCTTTACAAATGTGCATTTTACTTCATATTTTTCTGAGATTTTTTCTAGTTTATTCAATAAAACTGTTTTAAATAATAATCTATTTATTACATTTTGTCATACAATATCCTTCACATCAGGTAATTCCTATTTGAAACATGGATGAAATATGATAACTAGTACCGTGAGTATTTGTTGTGCAACAAGTACACAGGGGCATATGTGCTCATACAAAAAAATACACACAAAATGAGCTTAGTACGAAGCAAATATTTCACTGGGTGTTGGTCAAATAGATGCACCTGCTGTCCATTTGAAGTACTTATTTCTTTCCTCTCTTCTACATATCTGAAGCCCTGATGCCACAGACTTGAAAACTTAAGTCTGTTCAATCACTTTACAGAGTTCATTTGTACTGTTTTCGATTACTACTTCAAAAGAATTATTATTAAGTTACACGAGTTTACATTTTGTAAATAGTGCCTAAGGCAGCTAATACACTTGTTACATTTATGAACAGCACGAAATATCCAACAGTTTTCACAGTATTCAAAACTATTCAAAGAATATTCAGATAAGATTTTAGTCCATACACAACTTTGCCCTTCCAGCCTTCCTTCAAGAACCGATCACAGGGTAAACCAGCAGTGACTGCCTGCTTGGTCACAAAGTACCCTGTTTTTTCTGGAAGTGAGATATTCCTGTAAATTGCTGTTGAGCAGCCATGTAACATTGTCTGCCCGCAAGTTTATCATAATTCCATGTAAAATAAGATAGTTGGATCCATGGCTCCATATGTGATAATCAAAAGAGATATTCAGGAGAGAGAGCATAAAAAATGCTGACATAAAAACCCATTATGATACAAACTCTTAGAGACTTGTCTTGGGAAACCTGAGCCCTGTTGTGTTCCGATATCTCCCATCCTGTGCTGAAGGGATTCCTATTATTTTTCCCACGGAGCCTTTCCCCAAGTATAAGCCTTAGTAAAATACTAGCATCTTCTAGGTTTGGGCTTTTTTGTTTTTTTAAAGATCAATTTATCATTTTGACAGCAAGTATAATTTCATCTGTCTCACATTTTTCTGCAGCACTGAATTATTCTTGAGGTCCTCATTGTATTCTAATTCAGATACTAAACCATGTGTTTTGGCGTTTTTCTTTCACTCCCTTCCATCACAGAGGTAACTAATCCCTTGCTCTCAGCTCCAGAAGCACTGTTGCATCAGCTTACAGTCTTGAATTCCAGTCTTGTTGTCTGAACAGCCATGATGAAAGTGCCTGAATATCTAACGCAGGAGACATTCCCCCGGGGGCAGCTGCACCTTATTAACCACTTGTTGACCCCAACTCCTCTGTTTGTCTGTCTCAGAGAATGCTGCAATCCCTACCCATGGTCTCCTCTGCTGCTCAGTGGCAGGAGGATTTTCAGTGACTTGCTCTCATCTCACCTTTTGCTGCCCTGTGTTTAAAAGAAACAAGCTAAAAAAGGATGTTGTCCTGCAACAATCACAGGTTTTAGAACAACGGTGCGTTCGCGTCCCAAGTAGCTTTTCAAGCTTTCCGCTTTCTGATGCTCTCTGCTGATCACTGGCAGGGTGTCTCAAGGGGTTTTAGGAACCTGGGCTTGCCTGGCAACACAGAAGGAAACACCTCTGTTTTCTGCGGCTTGAAAGGCTACAGAAACTCTCCCTTTGTAATTTGAGAATTCAGAATCAGTCCTATTTGAAAGTATCTTCTTGCAAAAAGGCAGGAGAGCTTTCAGATGCTTTTTTCCGCTTATTTTGTGAGTACAATTGCTGAGTTTGAGACCACTGGGGGTCACATTCTGAACTTACCTGCTTAAAAAAGTACTCATTTCAGCTGTAATGAAAAGCTCAGGGTGGAATGCGATCAGATTTTCTTCCTCCTCCTCTTCCCTTCGTCCTCCCCTCCTGCCTCCCACAGCCACACTATAGGCACCAGGCCTAATCTATCCCTTACAGCACTGACCATAGGGACAGCAATATGTTTTCCTCTTGAAGACTTGTGTTCTGATTTCCCAGTGATAGATAGTGCTGTAAACACCTCTCTCTTTGGAAAGTAAGAAATTGGACCTGAAACGTCCTTTGAGTATACCTCCTAAGGGAAGGAGATTGCTATGTCCCAGATAAAAATATTAAATTAGTAGCAGTCACTTGAGTTATGTCACTTTTTGTTACCTAAATGTAAGGGGCATGACATCTAGCATTAACACGTTACTGCCCACCTTCCCTGTGAGTCCTCCACCAAGTATTTCTACATTTATTCTTGTTTATGCTTCGNTAAATTAGTAGCAGTCACTTGAGTTATGTCACTTTTTGTTACCTAAATGTAAGGGGCATAACATCTAGAATCAACACTTTACTGCCTGCCTTCCCTGTGAGTCCTCCACTAAGTATTTCTATATTTATTCTTGTTTATGCTTCACTCGGGCAGAAGCCTGATATCTTCCCTTATAGAAAGCAAGCAGTAAAAATTTGATTTGAAATAACAGCTCCCAGAAGTTTCACTTACCTCAGTAATTACTGCTTAAGGGAAGGGAAAAAAAAACCAAACAAACCAAGTCTCTAAATCCCAATACTTTGCTCATAGTTCCTATTTGCAGCTGACATTGTATTTACTGATATATTTTAATTCAAGCACGAAAAATTAGTCAAATACCAATAGCTTTGTTATCCAGAGGCTAACAAAGGAAATAATAGAGCGATTAAATGACATGTTGGAACAGGCTTCTTAAACAAATATACCCACCATTTTACTGGCAGCAACATCTTCGTTAAAACTGGTTTTAGTATCAGGCAGAGGGAGAGGAAAAAAGGGGAGGGGTGATGGGAAGATGACAAAGAGAATGTAGTAATATTTTGCAGGACATCTTCCAACACGGGGAAGAACATGAGATGAAATTGTTTATTTTCTGTCAAAGAGTCAGTACCAGAAGTGGACTATGTCGAATTCCCCTCACATGATCAATGACCACCTCAGTTCACACCTGGGGGACTTTATCAGGGAAATAAATCACCTTGGTTCAGCAGCAGAGTAACTCCTGAAAGGGGTTGAGGAGACAATAGGACATTGTGGTCTGACCTGCACGGGATTAAAGGTGCTCCTGCAGGATCTGCCTGTGAGCTTCCAAAGGCCACTGGAGCCCATCAACTGCTGTCCATAAGGCAGTTACCTAAAGGCATCAGCAAACTCAGAAGAAATGTGGCCAGACACAGCCCTCACGCCAGATGTGCCAGCACCCTTTCTTAAGCCAGCACAGAGAGCTCAGTGTTCTGCATGGATCTTAACATTTTCCACGAAACTTTTATTGTCCTCTTGAGCACTAAGTAACTAGCTCTTTGAAGAGGTTGTTTGCACATTTCACAGCTCTTCTGTTTTCCTGATTGAAGTAAGTGGCATTTATAACAGGAGAGATCAGGTGGGCAAGATTTCTCTAGTCTAAGGATATGCCCTGCCTGAATCTACAAGCAGATGTCTTGAAATTACTAGATTCACCTGGGGAATCTATGTCTGCCAGAAACAACAAATCTGCCTCAGTCTGAGCCTTTCAAGCTCACTCAAGTAAGTATCTCACTGTCTTCATAGATTGCTATGTCCAAGTCATGTTTACAGCCACAATTCCCTCACAGAGAAGTTCTTCCATGGCACCTCTGGCTGTTCTATGAAAATCTAGTCTCTGGCACCAACTGCTTTATTAGTTTTGTATCACCTAATGTGGGACACGAATGCCACAAAGCAACCCCTACCCCTCCTTTTCCAGCCGATACAGGATTCACGCATCCAACATTTAATGTTAACTTGCAGTAAGAAATCTGTGCCATGCATAGGTTGGAATCTTTTAATTTCAGAGGGTAATTTTTCAGCCAGTGTGAAAATGCATGAGTCAGATGTAGAACGGGGTGGCTCAGTGAGCAGGCCCAGCAGGGCAGCAGCTCTCTGCTCTGCCACCTGGGAGAGGCCAGAGTTCCATGTGGGAGTGCCCTCAGAATGGGTGGATGCTGATTGTGCCACGCTTGACGGAGACGGAAAATGCATTTTCACAATGGCAACACCAGTCCTGTGCTGGCACCTTTGAAATGCTTTCTGAACATTATAGGTTAATTTCAGCCCTTCTGTTCCCGAAAACGTGTGAAGCAAAACGCGAATAGCCCATGAAAACCAAAACATATGGCAGAGACAGAGTTGCTGCAGCGCAACCCTCCTCATCACCACAAAAAGTGCCTCTGGCATAACCTTGATACGTTCAGGGCTGGCAGGATATATGGAGGCCTCATGAGCAAAGGCAGCAGATACATAACTTTGAATGCCCCTAAAGACCTCAGCAGGTCTGTGTTTCCAGCATCCTCTCAACCTAGGGGGACAAAGAAACCTATTACTGGCTTCAGAATTTGATGTTAAGAAACTACAAATGATGTATTCAAGGGAATCAGCCTCACCCCAAGCATTTAACAATTTTGCATCCCACATATCTCCAGCTGGGAGATGCCAATTATCTCCTATAATCTAAATTGTGCACAAAACCTGATAAAACTTTACTGTGCCTCTAAAATTACCTAAGGTGCAGAGCAAAAGAGGGGTTTTAGGGCAAACAGAGATTCAAAGTAACAGTGGGCTGAGGGATTCGTAGCTGAGGGAGTGGCTGGTGTGGCGATGGGTAGGGATGGCCACTGAACGGAAGATCATGATATTCAAATTCTGAGGATCATTATCATCTGGGTGGAGCACCTCTTGCTCAGAAACAGAAACAACAAGTCCTGAAAGCAAAGTGAAAACAGCCCCTATCTATGTGAACCGGTGAAATGTTAAATAGTAGTGAGGTGGTAATGCTAATGGCTGGAAATGTGCAGCAATATCTGGGGAACAAAGATAAAGAGGTTTGCGTGTGACTACGCGATCAATGAACTTCATAAGAGAGGAAGGAGAGAAATGAGTGAATGCAAGGAGGGTGGATCAGAAGGACTCAGGCTGGTTTGTGATCTATCAGTATCAAGACAGGACCTGGAGGCATACAGATCACCAAAAAGCACAGTGATGGATCTAAGACCATCTTGTGTAATTGAGAGATTAGAATGTTCCAAATATAAAACACCAAGTTCACCTAGAGCCTAGCTCAGTTTCAGCCTCTATTGATTTTCTTGGGATTACAGTATATATTCTGCCCTGAAAGATGTTTAATCAGCTGTTCTGTTCAAATGATGGTTTAAGCATTATTCTGTCCCTGCATGCCAACCTCTCTACAGGATTGATCCTGTAGGCTACTTCCCATCAGAGACAGTTGTGGGATTGCACATTACAAAGATGATCATCTTGGGGGTCTGGTTTCCTTATTAGAAAACATGAACGAAGAAACTAAAATTCATGCTGGATGCAATGTGAATCTACAGTTACTGCAGTGCAGCTCTATGCCCAGCTTTTCAGTTCTATGTCTAACTGCCCTGAAAGGTCCTTTGCCCAGACTTTGTGCGGGAAAACACAATTCATATTTTGCTTTTAGATCAACATTATAGCAATAGGATTCTTGTGGTTGAAGGCAAGCAGATTTTTGTACACTGTGTGAACTATAGGAAACTTCTGTCTGAGTGCTCTGGGTGCATAACATTTTTAAGGCAAAGTAGTTGAGTCTGCCTTTCCTTCACCACAGGCTGAGCTTGCACCCGAGTTATAAATTTCATTTGTTGGAAAAGCAAAGTTTATGAAATTCATAAATAACACAACCTGATTTAGCATAAAAGAGCACTGATAGACCCCTGCTTGTACACAAACATGCTCATAGAGCCAAAGAGCAGTTTTAAAAAACTGGTCTTATCACTTTACTCAACAAAGTAGTAGCTCTTTGAAGAGACTGAGAGAAAATGCCGCCTCTCGCAAAACTTGTTCAACACATCAGGGAATAAGGTGGTGGGCAGCATCTAGAAATAGGAAAGTTTAATTTTACGTAAATTGGCAAACTTTAGAATAACTCCGGCTTCTCTGTATGGGTCATTTCTTTCAAAACAAAGAGTTTTTAGGGCATCAAGGATTATACTGGTAATGGCTCAAAGCTGCACCATGGAGGTTCAGACTGGACATCAGGAGGCATTTCTTTAGTGAGGGCGTGGTCAAACACTGGTGCTCTGGAGAGGTGGTCGATGCCCCAGGTCTGTCAGTGTTCAAAAGGCATTTGGACAGTGTCCTTAATAACAGGCTTTAACTTTGGGTCAGCCCTGAAGTGGTCTGGCAGTTGCATTAGATGATCATTGTATGTCACTTCCAGCTGAAAGATTCTAGTCTAGTTTGGTCTAGTCTAAAAAAAGTGTGTGGGATCCCTTTGATGTACAACATGCTCTTTCTCCAGATTCCTTTCCAAATCCTCATATCCTTCCCAGGAAAAATACACCACAGACAGGTCCATGGAAGTAAGAGAGACTGGTTTCCAATGGGGAGGGACAAATACCTTTGAAATATTTGAGCAGAGTGTGGTCCAACAAAATGCATTCCAGATTCTCAACTGTAAGTTTTAGCTTCTCCACTAGGGATAAGACCCATGCAAGACACCTAGAGGAAAGATGTGTGTATAGGTCATAGAATAATCAAAAATCCAGGTTCTTGCCTGTAACCTCCTGTACTATGCAGTTAGACTGAGCCTGCACGTGTGCTTCAGATCAAATGGAAGGATTTGTATGTGTCTTGTCTCATTCCTCCCGCTGTTGTGTCGTTCTCTTCTAACTCAACTCTGGGATCTTTAGCCCTGCAGAGTAAAGGCTGCTAGCACTGAATAGGAATTTGTCCGTTGAGGTTGGGTCTCCACTGTGAAGAAGCTTGGAGCACTCAGAATGCATGGTTCTAACAACGTAAAGAGGAGAAATGGGCACGCATCATTCCCAAAGCATGCAGCTCACTGCATCAAATACGCCTTTTTTGGGAAAGCCAACAGGGTTCTTCCCTTGTGCACCTGTGAAGAAAATAAATATATTTCCTAGTGTCAAAACGTGGTAGTTGGACTGATTGTCCTTACCCAAACACAATGCAAGTGCCACACAAAATCCCAAGAGTACAAGAAGCCAGCAATGTGGTTTTACTTGTTCTATTGGTCTTTTCAAAGGGTCCTGTCACTGCAGAACACCGTAACCACAGCCCTTCTGCACACAGGCAAGATTAATCTCATGCTGCAGTAAATCCTGGGCCACTTGGGCTGGAACAAGACACAAGGTAATATGTCCATGCTACAGGGGTCACAGGGAGGGCAGCTGGCATTAGCAGCCTTTTAGGAGCTGTGGTTTCTCAGGCTAGAGCTGGGTCAGACTCCACTGTGCTGCAGACAGCAAAGTTTTGAGCATTCAGCAGGCCAAGCAAAGCCCATTAAAAATAAGGAAGAGTGGGGGAAGGAGAGAGGAATGACGAGAGGCCAGGTGAGAAGAACATAACCAGCTGTTGTACAGTGGAGACCTCCTGCTGGCTTTTAGCCCAATGGCAGCCGTGGTCCTCAGTGTTCAGGAGAGGAAATAGGACAGAGGTAGCAGGACATAAATGTTGAGAAAAAGGAATGACTGCCACTGAGGTAGTTATTTATTTTGGTCTACTTTTGCACTTATTGGTTCAACTAAATCAGCTTCACTTGAGCTTTCTGTATAATGATGTAGCTCAGCTGTTGGGCTCTTTCCACCAGGAGATAAAGGCCTCCTGCGTGTAAGGTGCTGGACAGTCAAAAACACATCTTCAGACATGTTCCAAATTAAAGCAACAATCTCAAGAGAGTTTCCAAAAATCTTATCTTTATGGCAAATACTTTTTTTTTCCTAGTTACATCTGATGCAACATTGCTGGGTTCCTCGTCCTACCTCAAATCTACTCTGGAACTACCTAAATGAGTGTAACAGAGAGAGATAGAAATAAGCTACCTTGCAACACTGAAGCATTGCAAGGAACGCCTACAGGCCTGTCTTTCTTCCTCCCAAAATTGCGCAGCAACTTCTAGGCTATTTCCATGATCTTCAGATTTTCAACCTCTAAAGCTGGAAGCAGACTGGAAAGCAAAGGGCAGCCATGAGCTGGCCACAAGCCCTGCACTGCTGCTCATGTCCTCCACCAGTGCATGCAAATATTTTATTCCTCCACCAGCCACGAGGCTCCTCTGACAGCATCCCCACCACAAAGTTTGTGGTGACTGGATGGATGAGAGACCCAAGAAGAGTCAAAACCCCAAAATACACTGGAATCCACTCCTCTCCAAACTTCCAACCTGACTGCAGGCACAAGCATCCCATGAGTTTCATCTCATTTTCTCTAATTTTAAAGTCAAAGTGGAAATATCTATTTATAAATAACAGTAGGGGAGAGAAAAAACAAAACAAAACAAAACAAAACAAACAAACCGACGAACAAACAAAAAAAACCCGCCACAAAAGCCTCAAAAGTAAAGGTTTGTATTACAGCACACTTTTCCACTTTAAAGATAAATGATAAATAATCCAATGAGATTTCCTTTAGATAACACATTAATTTTCTATTCATATTTATGCATAACAAAATAGCTTGCTGTTTATCTGAAGCTTATTTCATATCTGAATTATGTACAAAATGGAGGTGGCATCTCTTTGATCAGAACCTTGTTTGGCTGCCTTGATGGTTTCACTTTCAGCCACAGGTGGACTTTCAGGAATGATTTTAGGAGCCAGATGTTTTGAAACCGTTCCATGCTCAGATGTATTTAAATCATCATTTGTGGTTCTTCTTTTCACAGAACGAGAATTCCGCTGCCTGGAGCAAATAAATGTGTTTAAATACACAACTGCAAGATAAAAATAATTACGGATTAACTAATAAGGAGAAAATTCCACTTTGTTTTCTCTCAGAAAGTAATGTAGGTAATCTGCTTAAGGCAGGGGTGCCTGCTCCTAGACATTGTGCAGAGCCTAGTGTATTTCAGCAGCTTCACAGCACAATAAAAAATGCATGTTGGTGTGAAATGCAGCACTTTATTGTTGGTTGTTCATCATTTATTTCTGTTTACACATCCTAGGAAGGTACAAGTGAGTACATTTAAAATATTGACCTTCTAGTCACAATCTGTAGTGAGTTCTGCTGGAGAATGGAAAACTATCTGCAAAAATGAGATTATCACAGTTTATAGCTCTTTATACAGATAGCAGAAAACTGTTCTCATTATATCTATTCATGTTTTATTGCAAGCATGTTGTTTGTGCTCATCAGAAAGATGACTATATTGTTATCTTGTCTTTAAAATCAAATTCTCCCTTGTAAACTATTGTGTTGAAAGGCTATAAGGACAAATTATCATATTGGAAGTTTTTAAGATAGTAAAATGACTACAGTTTATTTCAAAATTATATTTGCAATTGTTCCAACCAAATCTCTATCTGTTGAATGAAGCTGTATTCAACAAGAGCAGAAAATGCTGTTTAATATTGAACTGTAATATCATTGTTGCAATAATTGTATTTTCTCGATTTAGTTCCTTGAGACAGTATTTCTCTCGTGGTATTAAAGTTATTTTAAACTCCCATTTCATACCACCAGAGGGCAATATGATAAGGTCGATTTTACAATGTGTATTAGGAAGAAACTGTGAGCCCTAAAACTGTCTTCTGTATTAGAACCATTTAACAAAACTTAAAATGCATTATCCCATTTATTCAACTTTTTCACCATTTAAATTCTCATTAAAAGGGAGAAACTGTGTTGCACATCAGTGTACAGAAGGAAAAAATACAAAGAGAAAACCAGAATATGTAAAAGACGGCATCCTTTTCTGAAGAAATGACAAAAAATAGCACAGAGCATCAATAACTTTCCTGTTGTTCCAGCTCACTGAATTTGTACTCCGAGGCAGGTGGAAAGTTGAGGATCTAGAAGCAGAAAGAACTATGGTCTTTTGGTACATTTTCAGGCAGAGAGTGGTGTTTAACTGACTGTAACTAAGGGCAAACTTCAGATAATTTTGAACATATGTTAGTATGTTATAATCAGGTATAACAGCATACGATGCCTTTGCCTCTGCCTAAAATTCTTACCTGGCAAGAATTTTATATACAGCATCTCTTTATATCGTATATGTAAGTACTGCCTTACAGAAGAAACCTGAACCTGTATTTATTGAAGAACTGACAATTCAGTTAAACTGAAGAAGGCTGATGTGTAACTGATCAAAAAGGAGGGAGAGAGAGCTACAGGGTAATTAATAGCTAAGAAAGGAGTGGACTATTTCAGAGACTATGTTTATTCTTACAAAATTAAGACTGGACTCTCCATTTCATGCCATTTTCCTTCAAAGTAATTTGCTTTTCTTTTAGCTTTTAAATGAAACTCAGAGGTGATTCATAAAGAAATGCCATTTGAAGGGTAATTTGAAAGAAGATGCTTTTAAAGACAGAATTTCCATAATCCAGAAAATAGGATTTTATGCAAAACCAGTATCTCAACAATCTTGATGTCCGCTTAAATCACCCAGGCCAAATGAGGAATGGAAGAGATTTACCCCAATACCCATGACAGTAGCAAGTTCTCACCTTCTTACATTGGAACCACAGGGATACCAGGGATTATAAACAAAAGCCCAACTTCCGAGTTCTTCAAAGTTTGAGACTGTTTAGTTCCAAAAGGAACTGACTACTTTCCCACATATGAAAACTATTACAGAAATTACGCTCTCCCTTGGTTTCAGTATGGTAACATTTATACTTAAGTAATTAAGAAGGCCCAAAGACCTGGCTGGCATCCCTCCCTGAAGCTTAGGAAGCCTTTACTCACATGCATGCGGTATGAAATGGACAACACAAGATAGAGGAATAGTATGTTATCAGTGAGGATGGAAGGCACATCCCACACACAGGTTTGCAGGGCTCCCAAAGCCTGGTAAAATTAACTACATTTTATGAACATCAGATATGGTAAGTGCTTATTTTGTACAGACAGACAGGACTTTCTAGAAAATGGCTTGTCAATCTAAAGAAAGACAGATAACAAAAATGACTGCAAGCTTTGTGCAGTGGAAATATGCTCACCAGAGAGAATCAAAAGAAAAGTACCTAGGAAGTCAACAGAATTGCAGCAGTGTTGATGCTTTGCTTTTAGATGCCATCTTCCCTCTAAGAAAACTATTTCCAAAAAGGAGGGAAAACATCTGAGAAAATAAAGGTGTAGGATCTAACTTAGCCAAGGCCACAGTGTGAATCAAAGACTTAGGAACAGAAATCCACATCTGCTACCACCTGCTCTCCTCCCCTAAAAATGTCTACTACTCATCTTGCTGAAAACACTGTTTTTACTTGGCACTATCCCTTTCACAAAGAGTCATCTGAAACTCTCTTTTGACAAGCTAAATTCACATCCATCAGGAGGTTCTGCTCCAGCATTCCTTGTAATATGTGCTCATCATTAGTTATAATAAGTATAGTATGTACTTTCCAGTCAATTGTGGGGGTAGAACAGGTACATTTAGCTTCTAGATTGGTCACTGCCTGAGCTACGGCAGATTTGGCACAGCTTGCACTCACTACCACATTCAAGCAAGCCTTGCAAGTAGTCTGCAGTGCCACGTCTGGAGAGCAAATCTGTCTCTGAACAGCTCAATCCAGTGCCAAAAACCACTGAAACACCACAGCCTTGCTGAGCATCGAAGGCAAATCTGACCTATATTCCTGTCTCCAGGCTCCTTTTGGATTTCAGTTCCATTCATCATATTTCAGTGGCCATGCATGAGCATGTGATGAGGAGAGGAATAAGGATGAAAGTGATTTATAAACATAGGTCTAGCTGGAATTCCACCTGATGCTTGAGTACTCGGGGTAGTGTCAAAACAGAGCTGAAATACATCTTCAGGACACACTTAAACGGGAAACTGCTGACACATCTCACTTTTACCCATGTGGCAGCAGTTAGTCATGGTTTCACCAGCAACACCGTGGCACTTGGAGCAGCTAATTCTTTTGTCCCGAACAAAGCACACTACTTAGGGTAATTCTCAAATGCAAACCAAGACATTTGATGTCAATACACAGAGTGGTTTTGAATGGTCAGAATTGTCCTCGATGGTGCTTAAAGTGAGCACTGAAGGCCAAGAGTGCGCTGGAGCATTATGCTTTGGTTTCTTTCATGTTAGAATGTTGGCAATGCTCTTTCACCTCTGGGGTGCAGTATTGGACAGTTAAAGTAAATTGGAATCCTCTTACAACTCAACAGAGCACAACTGCTACTTCTTCCACACATTGCTGATTTTGTAAGATTTCGTTTGACAGTACCTGATTCTTATTATTTTTTAAGTCTGTTTGAAAGAAAGAACCGTAACACTATTTACAGCTTCCTAACTTGAAGCACTTGATTTTCCTGAAGTATGTCTCGGGTCTTCTGTAGCCTGGTCACGTAGGACCAAATAAAGACACATTAGTAGTCTACACGTGGTAGACTAATAATTCATAAAAAGGGTCTGGACCTTGCATCATTGCCTGTTCTTTCCACATAAACAGCCCATCACCAGAACTGGAAAGGTTCAGGATGTGCTAGCTGTAAACATGGCAATGATCCTGTCACATGCAAGCACAATTCTTCCCAGAAGTGAGCCTTGCAGCAGCAGAGCTCGAGTCACATCACCAGTATGGACAGAGGAGAGTGCCACCAAGACAGACTATATGTCAGTGACAGAAAGATTGTGGGGTTAGCAGGAAAGGAAAATCAGCCAACACTTACAGTCACATACAAACACACTGTGTGTTTACAGCTCCAAGTTTAGCAAATCAAATGTCATCTAAACTGTGCTGACTTGAGGGGAGTTATGAATGTCCCACAACAGTTGATACAACTGGTAGCTCAAGCTTGAGTTTATGTAACTCTCTGGACTACACTTCAGAGGACAATTAAGTAAAATTACAAAAAATGCACTAGGTATACAAACAGCATGACCAGAAACACACAGGATCTCAACTGCTTTTTCATTTAGGAACTTAATTCTTTAAAAGACTTAGGTTTAATTCTGAAATCCTGTTTTTATAACAAATAAATTAATCAATCCTAAACTAGGAGGCCTTACCAGCTTCTTCTGTTAAAAACTATTATTTTGAATCCGCAAAAATACTCTACCTGCACCTGTAAATCATGAGTTATCTCAGATTTTAACTCCTTTGCTTGAAGTACCAGCTGGTGTTTAAGTCCCTTAATGTTGTTTACCCTTCCCAATATCTTCTCACAGTCTTGACAGAATCACAGCATTTCTCGAGCAATAGATCCTAAAGGATATTTGAGTAAGCACTTAAGAACTGCACTTCTAATGCTCTCCCAAAACGTCAATTTAGCTTAATTAAACTTCCGCAACCTGAGTATACCTATTCCTTCTCAAATCCCTCTTTCAGTCCCAGCCTTAGAACTTCATGCTGCAGAGTTGTGTTGTGGTATTTGGGATTGAAAAGGGAAAAGCAATGATTCTCAGCGACCTCCAGCCAAAGGCGTCTTCCTGTGGAATCTCTCACTTAGGCCTGCTCTGTAGACTTCTCTGTTCAGAACTTCACACGAACAAAAGAGTGGAAGAATGAAAAAATGATCCAGCTCATTCTGTTCCTTTTAAAATCATTTTCTATTTTAGTCAGTCTTACAAGCTAGCTTTGAGATCTGCGGAGCAATAGGATATCTGTTTGTTACTTTTCATACAACAGCAGCAAGCCTTGACATTTTTTATCTCTGGTAGCATTGCTCTCTAAATGCCTGCAAGATCAGGAGCTTTTCTTATAAATGTTTTCAGTACATTTACACGGCTATAATAATGTCCAAACAATCAGACTCCCCCTCTCCAACCAAGTTTTGCAAACATTTCATTGTTTAATATTTTTAATGAGAAACTGCTAGGCTAAATGGAATTCCAGATTATGGGTTTTATAAGACTTAATAGCAAAAGATCTACCAGTGTGTTTCAAAAATATTTTTTTATTTCAAATGGAATAACAGTGTGCTAAAGAAGAAAAACAATCCCTGCAGGGTCTGCAACCCATGCACTGGGTATTTTTTAAGTACAGAGCCTCTGAGAAGTCAAGCCATTTCCAAAACAAGACTAGCAAGACAAAAAACCTTTCAGTTGGGGGTTTGCTAAGTAACATAATTAAAGGAATGTTTTGCACCTGCCAGTTTTAAAATTTCTTCTGTGGCTAGCATAAAGAGTTAGTGGCAATAAAGCTGAAAGCTACAAAAGTAGATGTGACCAATGTAATGAGTCCTTTTGCTGGTCTGGAATAAGGTGGACAGGAAATGTGGGGCTCCTACTTAGAATACTTGCTTCATTTTCCCTGTTATTTTAGTGTTTTCTCAGCTTAGCCCTTAATTAGTCCTCAGACAAACTCACCTTGAATAAGGGCCTGAGGCTGTGGCGCAGATGTAAACACAGTAATGAGCATTTTGGTTAACCTCTCTACAGGCAGAACAAGGTTTCCCAGCTTTCTGTCGTGGACAGGTAACAGAAAATCTTTGGTGCCACAGCAAAAATTTGTGATTTGTCAACTGAATTCTGAATATCTGAATTCCGTCCATGCACTCTATGAGCTTCTAGGCTACCTGAGCAGAAATCTGGATGACCACCTTGGAGAACTGCAGGGGTCTTGCTACAAAAGTGCTTTTACTGTTGAGCATCATGGAAGAGTCTGTTAGTATCAAGGAAATATTTAATTTCTCCTAGTTATCATTGAAAACACACACTCTAGTGCGCCCTTTAAGGTTTAAACATTCATGTCAGAATCCTAGGAATCACTGGGAAAACTTACTGGCAACAACTCCTATCACTAAAGTAATGTGTTGCAGGAACACTGAATGAAGACCTTTCTCTATAAAACAGGAATACAATTTTTTGTAGTTGCAAGATATTTCCTTTTTATAGCATAAAGGAAATGTAACTCTAACTAGAAAAAAGAGTTTTTTAAAATGTAACAGAATAGGATATATATGGTGTATATGAGGATGAGGGACAAAAAGTTATTTGCCTGATCTCCCAGAACATCTAAGACCAGTATTGCTTGTATATTTATGCGATGTGTGGTAGCCCATGGCTTTTTATTAACAGATTTTGGATTTAGAGCCCAGAAGA
Source organism: Melanocharis versteri (assembly GCA_013397845.1). Lineage (NCBI taxonomy): Eukaryota > Metazoa > Chordata > Aves > Passeriformes > Melanocharitidae > Melanocharis > Melanocharis versteri. The sequence goes on along the minus strand of VZTG01005555.1, from coordinate 81,567 downwards.
AAGAGATGTTGAGCTTTATACAGGTTGAGTCACATGGCCAAGCCTGCTTACAGCATATGCTAATTTAAATGCTTGGATTTCAAAGAGATAGTTTCTCATTCAGAGTAATGGGATTTTTAGGCTATTACAAAGATATTGCAAGTGCTCCAGCTGCTTAACCAGCATATATTTTCACAGTTTTTGTATTGTGCATTCAGGAACATCTTAAGGGCTATTTTTCTATAGTGCAAACAAGAACCATACACCTTTTTTAGTCGTAAATGACAGCCTTAATTTTCACCTGTGCTTGCTTAAATCCCACAGTGAAGAGGAAATGATGAAAGAGGAATGGAAATACTTCTAGAGATGATAAGTAAAAAAAATTTGACAATTATGTGTAGAATACCTCTTGACAACATTCACTGCACCAACAAAAGTATGTGCTGGATCCCACAGGTTAACAGAGATGAGAAGCAGCCTAAAAACCAAATAGCATTGATTTGCATTTAAAGTTCGAAGTGTAGCCATGCTGTGAATGTGTATTATGGAAAGATTCTTACTAGGCAAAGAAAGGCTGATAAATTCCAGCAGCTTTACTTTCTTCTTGCCAGCAGATAAGTCTGAGGGATGTTGTATAGGAGAGGTCAGTCACTCCTTGTTGGAAACGCACAGATGGATCTCAGATAACAAGCATATCTGTCTACTACTCCAAACAGAAATATTTTATTAAAATTCTTAAATGTAAACACACCTAGTAGAGATACATTTGCATTATCCCTCCATGTCAATGTCATCCTGGGATGTCCTGTCCACAACTCGTTTGTGTCACTGCTAAACCATTACTAATGGAAATAATTCTATAATCCTGCTTTTCTACTACACTGGAGCGTAGCTAAGGTCTTATGAACATTTAAATAGGTTATTTTAGACTGCATGAGTGTCTAAAAAGGTTATTTTAGATACTATAAGTATCACTCCAGGGACAGTCTATCCATTACACTTCTGAGACAGTCTGCCTTCCACACTGAGTCAGCAGGACGGCTCTTTAATCACCCGAGTACCTCCAGAGAGCCGATTCAGTGTGTGGCAGCTCGTGGATCATCCCTGCCTGCAAGAACTCTGCAAACACACCAAAGTTCAGCAGCCACGCTGCAAGCCAACTAAAATACTGACCCTTTGCTTTGCTAAGAAAGCGTAGGGACTGGCTGTAATGAGTCAGTCATAATTTTTTTGCTAAGCATGGCTGAATAAGAAGGGAAAACCAGGATGAAGGACAGGACAGACAGGTCTATAGTGATGCTGTAAGTTTGCAGTAGAATATTCTACATCTGACAGGCACAGCTTTGTACTCCCGTTAGTGATTGTTTTGAGCTACAATATGATTTTAGTTGTAAGCTATTTCTCAAATCACAAGTGGCATAAATTATTTCCACATCTCTTGTCATCTCTTGTAGGCTTCCCCTCTCAATATAGAGCTCCCTTAATTACCCGTGCCTCTGGCATCTGGACTGACGCACTTCAGGTGATTCTGCATCAGATGCAATTTGGAACACTAAACCAAGAAATCCACAAAGGACATGATGAAATATCTACTAGGTGAGTTTTCATAACGAGTAGAAGCTACAGCAGTTTTTCAACTGCTGTCTTCTACAATTATTTCCTCTTTGATTCCACACCGAAGGTCTGGTCTATACAACCCGAAAACAGTCTAAAAGGATCATCTATCAGTTACCAACCTACATGACAATAAAGTCAGAGAGTACTTTAAGATACCTAATTTTCTATTCAGATATAAAAAGATAATTATTCATTTATCCACCATAAAAGACTTCCACTTACAGTATAAGCTTCTGAATTGACTGACATGTTTTGTTGATTTCTAAACTCAGTGAGAGACTTCTCTTTTGTCCCTCAGGGGACTATCTTTTGCAAATACTGGGACAGGAATCTTACCAGAAAAGAGCAAACTATATGTGATTTATTTACATTTCTGTACCCTTTCCTGAAAAAAAAAGTAAAAAAAAAAAAAAAAAATTTATAAAATTATGAAGAAAGTTGTTTTCAAATTAGTTTTACCATAGACGAAATTACTTGCATTACATATCCTTTAGGATCTCTTGCAGCAACCAAGGTGTGCAGTGTTCCAGCAGATTTTTTGTTGCTTTTGTTATTTTGCATGGCAATCATTTGCAAGTTCTAGGTACTTACTGCTTAATTAAAATAACAGCAATAATTAACTAAGAAAAGACGTCTGTGCATTTTCACTACTGAGCAGAAAGACAAAGAGGAAAAGAAGGATATCTACATACATAAACCCACCTCTGACAATGACCAAATCTGACAATCTGAAGTTCGTACTTTGGTGTTCACACTAGGAGCACCTGGGAAACCTGAGCTCTCCCATTTAGTCTTAAAGCATCTTAAATCAGTTCTGAGTGAAGCCTGTTAGCTGCCACACGGAGCAGCATTGATTTCCTCAGCTAAAATGAGCAGCATAGTGGAAGGAGGGCCCTAATGGAGAATGGTTGTGTGCAAACGACTGTCTGGAGCACAGGGTACCCCAGGACCTGTCTTTAAAAATACACAATATTTAGTCCATAACATGCGCGTATATACGGACAACAGCAAAATTATGATCTGGATGTCACAGACTGGATAGATTGTTACGGTTCAGAGGACTTCATTAAGTCAGTGCTGCAATCACCTTTGTCACAAGAGATAAATGCTTCTCCTGTCAGTAAAAGATGTTCTGCTGATCCACTGACTGTGACGGCTTCTGAGTAGTTATGGTCTTCCAAGACATTGATCTGCAAACCAAATGTCACCAAAGGGGACTTGGGCACTGTAAAAAGTTCTGATTACCAGCCCAAGAGTCATTGGGACCTACTCTGATTTTGCCTATGACACTCAGAGGCCCTAGCCGTGCTGTTAATTTCTGTGAGAACAGACGATTTCTGTCAAAATTCTGCAAGGGCTTGAGGGTGTTCAGTGCAGACAAAAGAGAGGTGTCATCTCTGTTCTGCTTTGTTCTGCATCTCTCTCAGCTGACTCATTTCCATCCTCTGTACCTTCATTTGTAAACTAAGTAAAAACCTTCCAAGATTTTTAAGGCCAACAGGACCATTACATTAAGCCCAGTGATTTGTATTTGACCTAGCATATCTTCCATATAATTAATTACATAATTTTATACGTATAAATAATACCATTTTATTACATCCTCTAGGATCTATGTGTGAAAAAATATGTGTAAAAGCTATTTTAATTATAGAAAAAAATCTATTAAATGGAGAAAGGAAGAACTGAATGGAAACTCCTTGCTTGTGTCATCTCTCTTAACTCACTAACATTTTGTTTGAAGTCCTCCAAGGTTAAATGTTCTTTTGAATATAGAGGTACACAGAACTTGGGTACTGAATGAGGTCTATGTCCAAAAAGTATTAGAAAATTATTTTCATATTAATTTGAATTATTACAATCTGAATAACAGATAGTAATTTTTCAAATATTTTCATCCCTTTCCACCAGGTTTTCCAATTGAATTGATTATTTTTTTAAAATATTCAGTTTATCATCAATCTAGTATATGTAAATAACAAAATGTTTATTTTCATAACTTGTTATGGTCATGTCTTTAATGAAAGAAACAGTCCCCTTTTTCTTTCAGAAGGTCTAAGATCAGTAGAACATTCAAATAAATCACCAAGTACATTGAGACAGGCCCATTTCCAAGTTTTTCTTCTGAAACTCTCCCATGTGATTCATTTTACAGCAGTAAGTGTTTCATCCAGCTATTATCTCAGTGAGTTAGTTGCTGCTTATTTTCTCTTTATTTATCTCACTTGAAAAACCTGGAAATGTTGGAATAAAATGTTGGAATAGTTAATAGTTCAATAGGTGGTTTAGGATTGCTGTAGTATCTGCAAGATTAATTAATTCTATTACATCCTTGGTTTGAAACTAGGTAAGATCCAGATTCTTCCATCTGTCATCTTGATATATCCCAATAAAATTGTCTCTGCTTGGGAGAAAACTAGCAGAACAGGAAGTTCATTCAAAGTCTTTTCCTGCTCATGCTGTAACTTCCGAAGTTTTCAACTGAGATTCTCATATTCCTGTAGCAAGTTCTTTCAATGTTTTTCCTTCTGCAAGACAGAGGACAGAATGAAGAGGAAAAATATACTGAGTTTAAAGTTATGTATGTCTTCCATCTCCCTATTTTTTATACCACAGGCACTGAGCAAGCTAACAGTTCAACAGGATAAAATGCATCAGTGTCAGCTTTTAACTTTTTGTTAGAACATCTTAGTACCCTATTATAGGTGACAATTTTATCTTGTGCTGTTTAAAATTCGTAGTTTTATATCAAGTTACAGAATGATTTTGCAAACTCAGGCAGAATACAATAGCAGCTAACCATTGATTCTATGAAGTAAACCGACATACATTTGTTATAGAGTATATTACTATTAATATAATTTATTAAATAGAAAAAAACCCCCAACCACAAGGAAAACTTTTGAAACAAATAAACAAAACCTGAGAATCTTAAACTATTCTTCCAATGTTAATTACCTCAAATTGAGACTGACGAAAGAGGACCCAAGAAATTCTGAAAAAAGCAATAAACACCGTGGAACAATTAGCAAAGCATTGAAGCAATCACTCGGCCAGGTTCTGACTCCCAGCCCTGATCTCTCACTGCCTCTGCCCTCAGGGGCTGTGTGGGTTCATTGCTTACCACCGAGAGGGCAGGGGAAGAGAGTAAATTATGTGTATCACTCATCAAAAGCAAACAACACCTAACAACGAAGCAACACAGCAGACTCTTAGGCAATATCTATATACAGAGGCAGAGGCTTTTGTGTAATGTCACTGATTTCAGTGGAACTATACCAGCCTGCACTAGCTGAAGTTTTGGTCTGAAACGGCTTTTATAAAGTTATCAAAGAAAAGAAAAGTAAACTTTCTACCAGCCAGTTCTAGATTATCTTCCCTGCTCCCCGTGGAAGAAAGGAATGCACATTTCTTTCCATGCTGTCTTTGTAACTGCTTTGTCAAGCAATCTGTGGAAGATTGTAACGGTGCCATAATCCTGGCATTTTGGAAAAATAATTTCACTCTTGCTACAATGAAAGACAATTCCGGTAGGAAAACCAAACAATAAAATATCGTCTCCAGTCAAGCTTGAGAGTGTTTAATTTGCACTGCAGAGTGCCAGGGGTGTGTATTGTTAGAAATTGCTCACATGATCTGTGTTCCCACCTGTGAAAGCCTCCTGGGCATTACTGATCATTGTCTTCCTACAGAATGAGATCTTCAGCACAAACGATCCAGAGTGCTATTTTCAGTGAACAACTGTCAGCACCTGAGCTGGCTCCTACCCGTTGCATCTGTGCCAGTTTCTCCTGAGAGTCAGATCCCTTATGCACCAAACATCTCCACTCTGAGTACTGAAAGAAGCTTGTAAATCTAGCAGGCGCAGCAGCTTCAGGAATCATCACTGAGGAGCTTGTTATCCTAAGTCAAGTGCTTGGAATGAGTTATTTCACAATGAAATAAAATGTTTACATATCTCTTTAACCATAATGTTTTCACTGATGTTACACATGCTGCTTCGTTTTGGTCCTCAAAACTCTACACTATAGAAGTAAAAATCACTGAAAAGCCACTCTCTTCAGACCCCAATTCAGAAGTGAAAAATACATTGTAGAAGCAGCTGAATCACTTTATTTTGTACTACAGGTCAATGTAGCTTATTTGCATTCATTTTTCTGTGTTCTTGAAGCTCTTGTCACTCCTCTTCTCAATGCCTTCTTTGTACGCTTTGAAATTCTGTGATTGCTCTCATATTGCCTGAAGTGCTTGGAAAAATCTGACTCTCCATGGAGAAGGCAGAGTGATAGGAATAGAGGCATTTCTATTCTGGTTTGCAACTAGCTTTTAGGAAAGAAGAGACTGCCATTTCCACACAAACCTCTGTGCACAGGCTGTGAAAGCATAGGGTAGCTGTAATCACAGAAAAACACATGCTGTGGTGCCTCTTTGAAGCTCTGCAATTTTTGCCGCAGCTCCCTTCATCCAGGTACACCTCTCTGCTTCAAGTCTGCAGGAAACATAACACTTAACCTCATAAAAGCATTCTATATTGCCTCTCCTATTTTGAAGTGGAAGGCTACAGCAGCAGCTCTCAAGTTTCAGGGTCCACAGCTTTTTTTCCTCTGGAAACCAGCCATCCCCCAGCACACTGACAGCATTCTTTCCATCTAGACTCTTCGGAGCTTAATAATTTCTGAATCTCACATTAATTTCCAACATGCCTATCCACCTCTAAATACATATTTTTTACTCCTTCTGTTTACAATAAAAATGCTTATAAATCTTCAGTAAGTATAGTTATTTATATATTACTAAGTTGATATGTGGAGCAGGTTATGCCAAAACAATCACATATTAGAAAATAATATTAATGTTCAATAGGAAGAAAAAGAAGAAGCAAAGCAGGAAGGAGTATAAGAGGAAAAGAAAAGAAGAGGAAGAGGAGGAGAAAATGCTTCAGTTATGAATGCAATTCAAAAGCCATAGTGTCTGTAATTAAATTATTTTTCCATTAACTTGTCATCTACACAGGGTTTTCTCATACAAAGTAGTTTCACTTATTGTTGTAATCTCTTGTTCCAGACTTTTTTCTGATTTTCAGTATCTTAGCATTTTCTGCTACAAATGCTTATAAGTATTGATGCTGGCTATTTACATGACAGCAATTGCACCTGCTGTAAACTCAAAGCAACCTCCCTCTTCGCTTCCACAGCTCTCACTTTATTCTTCACAATCTTGCTGCACAAAGCACTTGCATTCCTAAGAACCTGACTCCACGAAAACTCTTCTGACTGCTGTTTCTAGCACAGGCTTTAATCCAGCAAAGTAAAATTAATCCAGTCTATCATGAATAAATTAAAGTACGTGGGCTCAAACACATTCATCAGTTTCCACTGACTCAGACCCTGCAGTATCGTGTTAATACCCAAAACATTATGGTATAGATATTTTTATTCTTCTCCAAAATTCAAATGCCCAAGTTGCACGTGACTCTTCTTCCGAAAATCTGACCCCAATCTCAAATTTATATTCCAAAGTTCTGTTTATCAAATTTCCACAATAAAATATGTAAACTTGTATTGGTAGTTATCATCCTTGCAGGTATTTTTGTTCTTATGAATCACTAGTTTTCAATTTTGCGTGAAGTTATTTAAAAGTGACACGTTAAAATGTGAAAATTACTTTGTTTATCAGGACACATATAAACTAGAAGATTGAAACAACTAGCAGATTTTTCCTGTTACTCCTAAAATGATTTATTTTTAACTCTACCTTTAATTTCACACCCTACAGTTGCATCAAGTACTTAAAGCCCATATTCTCTTGTTCAGACCTCAACTTAATCACGAAATCTTTATAATTTTAGTAAGGAATGCAGAATTTGTACTTAAAAATAATGTAATTTCTACACACTTACTAATTCTTTACTAGCACAGATCAAGCATTGATACAGTCCTAAGGTAACACTGAGAGTTAATTGTTAAAACATAGTTTCTGTATCATTCCATTGGAAAGGGCAGGAATGCAAAGTAGGCTTTTCCAGCCCCATCCACAAAAAGGCTGCAATTCTTCATGAGATTTTCATTAGCTGCCTGAGGCAGGGGAAGCTCCTGAGCCACTCTTTCCTCTGCTCCCCTGTAAAACAAAGTACCTAGCTTCAGGCAGGCACCTGACAATTTGCTTCCCTAAGAAAAATACTTTGACTTCATTACAATTGGTAGAAAGAAAAAACTTCCAGTCATTTTTTTGACTCTCAAGAAAGTAATCAATTAGGTTAAAATTTAAAAGAAAATCAACTACGTATTTGAAATGAAATAGCAAAAATAATAAAATGTTTTTCAATATTCCTCTTTAAGATCCTATTTTATTCCCTAAAAGCATATGTGATTTTGCTCTGATAATAGAAAGGAAAAATATTACATCATCTGAGAAAAAGACTCAGAGAACCTTGTAAATGTGCAGAGGAAACTCTGTCTACAAAATCCGTGTATTTATTTTAGATATAATCCTATAGAATAGCCTCTTCGTATCAAGCAGGGTCTTTAAATACTTTTCAGTCTTCCTCTTAACAGGATTATCTACCAAGATTACATTTTAACTCTTTCATTATTAACTCCGGTGATGAAATTGCCTTCCTCTCCCATCACAAATGACTTGCAAACACCCAGGCTGGTCAGTGATGAACAGTATGGCATTTCATTGTCTGGAGATGGCAGCAGTATCTGAAAGCAGAAATTTCACTGAAAAGCTCTCCTGCTTACAACATATTAAAGTGTTGCCTTTGTGGAGGACTACTGTGGACGTGGTAGGCTGCTTACCATTTAGATAAAGGTTGACATTCTTAAAGGTTTTAAATTTATAAACATTTGATTTACAAAATGTCAGGAGACTGTGTGATACATATGTATACTCTGGTATCATAACACACATGGCTGTGAAAAATAAAAAGCAGCAGTTGATGCCCCACCTGTAGAAACAACATGTTATTTCTGTTGGTGCTCCCTGTGCATTGTGCTATTTTCCTAAGCAGTTTAACCATGAAAATCTGCAGGATACACCTAATGTATTCAAAACACAGAAGCATTTCCCCACCCTGCTGTCATAATGTCATGGTATGCAGAGGGAAGGCATCAGGCGAAGAAAACCTTCCTCAAGAACACTTGCATTTTCCAATAAACAGTTTTTAAAAAAGGAGGAACATGAAGTTGACACTTCTGAAGTGCAAACTTGAGAAAGGGGAGAGGTTTCATACCCAAACACTGCTGTTAAGAGAGAAAAACAGAGTAGAGTATTTGCAGTGAGTACTTTGAGCCCAGAATAAACTCTTTGTTCTTCCACTAAATTTTCTTCACCACAGTGTAGATCCCATTCAAATAAATGGAAAATGGCATTTTCATGTTAAAAAAAAAAAGAGAGAGAAGCAAGAGTCAATCGATTGTGCTGCCTACTGCATATCTCACTAATGTCCAATATATCTGTAGATGTATTTGTAGATACTGTAATATACATATAGATAGATATATGCAGATATACTGCCATGAACAGATGTAAGTGCAGATACTGTAAACAAAGGCAAAATGGGTGTTAAAAGTATGACTCTGATATTCGGAAAATCCTCTAAACAAGGCTGTGAAAATATAATTATTCCGGTTTTGAGGATGGCTCACTGCTGTAAATGTATCCTAGTGGCAATCCTAGAAGCATATTTCTAACACAGAAACTTGTAAGTCAGGCTGATTTCCTGAATCCTTCTCAGGTGAGTGCAAACACAAATTCTAACGAACAATTCTCAACACACCTTGAAACAGAGAATCCTTTATTCCAGTGATCCAGTAGTTTTCCCAGTTTAATTGTCAGAAGAGATAGGAATCCATTAGACAAATCAAACCAATAAATCTGAATCATTCATAGCTACAGAAAATTTCTGACGTCTATCTAAATGTGATGGAATTGAAGTCGTTTGTGATAGTAACACAGGCTTAGAACAATTTCCAGGGCATTGGGAAATGTGAGTGCTACTTTGTACAGAATGCCATTTTAGTGAGCAATTCCATCTCTTTAACCCTAGTGTATTTCTCTGCCTCTAGCTGCTTGGAAAATCTTCTGTTCAGCAACTATCTACAATTTCTCTCTAAAGACCTTCACATTGCATCATTATGTGGTTTTCTTTTAAGATTTTCAAATTTTTCTCTAAAAGCTTGGGTGTCTAGAGTAATGTTACCTTCAGAATCCTGGTCAGGCAGTTCTCTGCTTTCACTATTTGTCATTTGTCAAAAATATGCCTCACAAGTTCCTGTCTGGAACTGGAATCGCCCAGGGAGGTGGTGGAGTCACTATCCCTGGATGTGTTTAAAAAAAGATTGGATGTGGAACTCAGTGCCATGGTTTAATTTAGGTGTCAGGGAATGTGTTGGACTCGGTGATCTTGAAGGTCTCTTCCAACCTAGTGATTCTGTGACTCTGTGCTTGCTTTTCAGATTTAACAATCAATTATGTAATAGTATTATCATTTTCTAAAATGTAGATAGTGCTTTATATGTATATATGGAACTCCTGATGACCTCAGATCCAGCAGCCACTTGAAAACCTAACAGTGTCAGTTTTCCTGTTCCAGCCTTTTTTAAATTTTTATTCAGCATTCTGCAAACACAATTAGACAATGTTTAAAAAAGGAGTTCCAGATAGCATGCGACTAAGATAGTAGGATTCATCTAGAAGCAGATTCAGAACATGCTCCTGTTGTCTATTTTTCAAATATTACTTCTCCCAGCATTTCTCTTCCATAGCAGTTTCACTTTGCTTTGTAAGGCCAATCCAAGGAATTTTGAGGGAAACAGTTAATTTTAGCAAATTTTGAGGGAAACATTTAGTTTTCGCAAACAAAGGATTATTTAACAGAAATATGCTATTAGGTATCATGAAGTTTTACAACCTCTCATTTTGTGTGTGTGCAATATGCTTCACCTTTCTCTTGTGCTTTTTTTACTAATTGAGTCTCAAATTAAACTCATTCAGTCCTGTCTGGCATTTGTTTCTCTCCATTGACAAGCTCTTTTCCTTCATAACTACCACAGCGTTATACAGCCCACCACTGCCACCAAGTTCATCACAAATTAAGAAAATTCTACTTTTTCTCTGAAAGACCTGTATCAGTGTGCCTTACTACTCAGGCTATACTGAATGAAAGTCACATAAATAGAAACATAACAAAGAAAACTGCTGTATTTCTGTGATTTCTAATTTTTTGGTTTTTAATATATAACCAATGCCATCAAAACTTTTGTTGGCATACAGAGTTTAAAATCTCTCCCTGAACAATTTTCATCATGTAAAGCTCAAATTTATGGACCTTGCTTAGGTCTGTAATAATTCTCCACTTATCTGGCTTTATCATAATGATTGTCCACCAATCTAGCAGCATATATTTTTAATAACAATCTGACTACCATAGCAAACACAAAGGCATTTCCATTTCTTCCTGCCACATAAAAATAATATAATTACCTTCTTGGTGCTATGTAAAAGTCCATTAATTCATAATTATTTTTATGTTCTATTGCAATACTTGCAGGTAAGAGACACCATCTTGATTTATATGAGTCACCCAGTCATTAAAGCTTTTTTTTTGTATCCTGTACAAGGTAGTTAGGCAGGTTCTAGATCTGATGGCAAATCCTGGGGTAATACTTTATGCTTCAACTCACTGCCCCAGCCTTTCCACTCAAAAGTGAAGAACCTCTCCACTGAAGTCAAGCCAACTCAACCCATCTACCTCAGTTTCAGTTAGTTTATTTCTGGAGTCACAAACTACTCTTCAGTCAAATTTTTTATCTCTGCCAAGAAACCCAGCCCAGACTTTGGTGCTGCAAGCTTAGTGGGATTTTGTCTTTTTGCTTAGTAAGAAGCAGTTCTTGGAAAACTCTGAAGAAAATTGGTGGGTTTATGCATTTGTTCCTTTTATTAAAAAAACAACGTAAAAACCTTCTTGCTTGACACCTCTGAATGTGTTGTGATCTTTTAATGAAAGATACTTGTCCTTGCAGCCAATCATTTTTCTTTCATGTTTTGCTTCAATAGGCAAATTCCTTCTTTTTTAAAGCTTTCAGATTTTTATTTGTGAAGCAGAATTTTTATTGGACTTGCAAGTACTTTCTATTTCCAAATCCATATCCATCTTTCCTATGTATTATATTTTTACATTTATACCTAAGTCTCATGGGAAACTTCACTCAAAACTCTTTGCCAGATTTCAGCATTTCTGTAAAGCAGTTTTCAATTCGTTCTGGGAAATAGATCTGTTATTTGAACCCTGTGGATTGTTTCAGGTGATCTGACATATATTTCCTAGGAATTAATGGACTGGACTTGGAGTGCCATGCTCCAATATCCTTAGACTGTCCTGACTAGCCTGCAGTCACCTGCTGCAGAAGATCTTCTTGCCAGGATCCACTCTCTTGAATACAATTGCTCTTGGGATGCCATAATAGATATTTAAGAAAGTGCATTAAATCTAGACTCTTGGTAGAGCTGTAAGTTGTTCTAAACCAGCCAAACTCTCTGACAGAGGAAACGATGACAGTGGGAATTGTGGTGGCTCAGCAATAAAGATCCCTCCACTTACATCCTTGGATTCCTTGGTGTCAGCTCCCTGTGTTACAAGTTCACGTGGTTTTAAACTGCCAGAAGTTCAAGTTCAGCTCCTTGCTGAGTATCTCATACAGCTTATCACTGAATTGGGAGGTAAGATGAATCCTTATATTCTTTGTAAACACAATACCAGCCTTGAGTTTCCTGAACTTGGTATTTGTCAGTGTATATGAAGATGCCCAACTCCAAGCTAATATCTCCATACCATAACCTGGGAACTTTCCCAGCGGTGAAGAGACCTCTACCTAGGCACAGCCCAGACAAGCATTAATCACACATCAGGTCTGTGAGGCAGTACTACTTTGTGCCAGCACTACAGCTCCTCAGAGACGCAGGTTAAAAATACCTGCTTTGTGGATTGCTAGGCACAGGCTTTTACACAGCCCCCTGCAGGATGTGGCCTGTGGATGCGAAGAAGAGGTAAGAATATGAGGATCTGGACCTCTAGCAGGTCACAAGACCTCCAGAGTTACTCTTACAGGACTTTATTAGGCAAGGAGTCAAATTTGGAGAGGACCATGTGAATCATGAGAAGAGCAACAGAAGACAAGCCTGTACTAGACTCTTGTCTCCATCTACCTTTCTCCAGACAAAGACTCATTTAACTCCCCTCAGAAGGGTGAACTGAGGACCCTATTTAGAAACTCTCACAAGCAGTACAGATGTCATCCCTGAGTGACAAGTTCATGTAGGGAATTATTGGCGGATACAAGCACAGCCATCCAAATCAGGATCAGTTCTTTCCTTGAATACCCACTCATCTTTTCTTTGGGATCTGCCTAGCTGTCAGAACGGTGAGTGGGGAAATTGACACACCTCCTTCCTCTGCACTGCCAGCTCCTGCTGGGATCGTACGGGTGCAAACACACGCTGGATCAACTAAAACTTTGTAGATTGTCTCCACTGTGGTGTAACTGAATCAGAGGCTATCAATGTCTGGAAATCTTAGCCTACAAGCCAACTGCCTATATCTTTATTGGGATTTCAATAGGATGTTATATTGTCTCAAATAAGCACAGTGCCTTCCTGCAAAAGGGGAAGGGGAGACAGAAATTAAATATCTTGTATCCAGCACATGCAGAACGTTGAAAAATCTATAAATATAACAATAAGTGATAATCAGTAAATTATCTAACAGATACCTTAATTAATTTCTAATATTTGCAAACTAGTTGCAAATACAGAAAAATTAGTTATTCATGGGAAAATACCTATAAACCAGCTGAGAACGCCAAGAAGTTTCCTACACTGTATTAGTAAGCTATATTTTCTAAGAGAATAATAATAAAATCTGTTTCTTGTATACTTTCCATAAGCTCTCAAATAACCTACAGCATACTATGTAAATGTAGATTGCCTTTTTACAGTGTGACTTCTGAACAAAGAAAAATTTTTGGCCTTTTGATACTAAAGGAATGGACTAGAAGAATGATCCGGCTTGTCATTACTTTATGAGCTTCTCCTACCCGTAATATAAATGCCACTCTTTAAAAGAAACAGTGACATAATAGAATGTGTTTTTTAATCACCAGTTAATTATAAGGAAGAGTAAACCACTTAAAAACCAAAAGTAAAGTGTCTTTGCTACCATGTAACAAAAAAAATGTAATTTGCAATAAAATAGGACACTCTCATTTTGACAGACAAATGGAGAACATGGGACTCCTGAAATGCTTCTCCCACTGGGATGCATGAAAAAGGCAGAATCTTTCAAAGTTGTTACACAGAAATTTGAAGATAATTTGGTTAATTATTTAAATTTTTCATATAAAAAATTTGAAACGGCTTTTGTCTTCAGTTCAGACATATTCTTCGAAAGCAATTTCTTTTGTACTTGTACAAGTCTCAGAGATTCATGTGTGCTCCTTTCATTTCTACCAATCTGCCTCAATAAGTGTTTGAGAAGAATAAAGATTCAGCTCTGAAAATGGCTGAGTGCATCTCAGGGACATCTACAGAAGTGACATCTTTACAGAGACCACAACACAATGTCCAAGCATTAAAGAAATGTCTGATTTCAAATTCATTTCTAGAGTATATTGCATCTTCAGTTTACATCCTCTGCTCAGTTTCCCACAGATTTTATTGCAGAGGCACTCTCCTTTTCAGGTGGGTGGTCCAGGATGACTCACGTCACCCCAAGTGCACTATGCACTTAGCCACAATTTCTATCGATCTTTGGATTTAAGCACATTTTATGAATATTGTTAAATATTAATTTCCAAGGTTAATATTTGGAGGTTTCTATTAGGTATTAGAAATATTTTTTTAACTGGAAGAGAGGTTAGGCATTAGAATAAGTTGCCCAGGGAGATGGTGGAATCACTGTTTTTGGAAGTGTTCAAAAGGCGTCTGGATGTGGCACTTTGGGATATGGTTTAGGGGTGATAATGGTAGTGCTGTTGGACTTGATGATCTTGAAGGTCTCTTCCAACATGGATGATTCTGTGATTCTGTGATGCTCGAAAATGTTAATAAAAGGACTTTTTTCAGAAGTATTTATTTTCAAGCTCAATAAAGGAGATTGTAAGAGGCTCCTGTAAAGGATTCAGTTCTTCTTGTGCAAGTCAGTAACTTTCTTACAAACCGACTTGAAGACACTACCCAAGATCTTTTGTGGATGTAAAGAGACCTGGCAAAACTCCAGCTCTAGCTCTCAGAAAACTGAATACATGTGTACATTGCACATTGAATGCTATATGTCTGTATTCGTAGACTGAAGAGCAATGAACAATGATTTGTGAGAGAAATCTATCTTGAATCTGCAAAGTAAATGGTGAAGGCCCAAGCTACGGAAGTTTGACAGGCACTGTTCTCATATGTGACCCTATTTCATCGTACCAGAACAGATCTATCACATTTCCAGTGCAAACCACAAGCTCTGATTTACCACCCTGAAAACATAAATACACACACTGACTTTACAAAACCACATCCTGATTCCTGACCAGTTGTGTACAAATTCTTGACCCTGCTCAGCTGGGTCATAATAAGAGACCATGCATCAGTGCATGCAAACATACAGCTGCAGGAGAGGGGAAAAACAAGGCAGAGAAAGGAAAAGATAATGTAACGCCAAGTAGGATCTGGTAACAAGAAGGATTATGAACAAAAAACCAACACAATAGTTTCAAAATACTACACGTGCCGTGAAGGTCTTCAGCAGCACTTTGTGGTCTGCTCAAATATTTTGCCTTGCTTGGCACTTCTCAGTAGCTATGAAATAAAAGGCCTCTATTGATTTCTGTGCAAGAACTGCTGCTCCAAATGGCTGTATTTGGCAAGCAGCAAATAAAAACGGTAAATATTTTAAAAATGGGAGGTGATCATCACATACATGATTTCAATTTTCGTTTTCTTTTTCCCACATGAATGGATTATTCATTATGATAGCTATAAGCCATCTCAACACGTGCAATAATCAGGTATTTGACATAATTCTCAGGTGGAGAAAAGAAAAAGCAGTCTTATTCTCACAGCAAAAGCAGAAAGCAATCTTATTCTTATTGCTATAATCCTAGTAATTAACTCCTCCTTATCACATATAGATCTCAAATACAAAGGTAAACTGACACTGCTTTTTTTGGTATTAATCACTAACATAATTCCACATGAGTATCACAGTTTAGGATACACAGCACAGTTAGACTTACGTGATTAAAATTAGCAAACTGAATCTCTCACAGGCTCTCAAGCTTTACCAGTCTGCCTCTGTCAAAAGATTTCACTCCTAAGTATACCCTATCATATAGCTCAGCAGATCCTACAGAAACAAATAAGCTAACAAGCAAACATATCTACGAAAGCAAAGCCTAGAAGTCCATTACCACAGAAGCTTGTTATCTTTCCAACAGTAAAACATGAAAATTGTGCAGTGAAGCTCATGGTGGATTCTTTTTTTGGAACCAAGGAGAGAGAGACCAGCAAAGTTTGCATCACATCTAATTTTTGCAGCCTCTTTCTCACTGCTGGTGTAGGCTTTCTGCTGTTTATCAAAAGTCCAATATTTTCATCTTAATGAATGAAGATGAAAGAAACATTACTGAGGTGGTGTCTGAGGAGAAGTGAAATGGAGAATAAGTGCTCTGCACCCACAGAAGAGGACTTAGAAAAACAGTCTGCTGTTGATCAAAATAGTAGGATTTAACTTGTGATTATAATTGGCAATGATGCAGTTATAATGAAGAGAAGAATACTGAAAGGATGCTAGTCTGTGGCCTAGATACATCAGAAGAAAGGAAATAATAATACTGATTTTGCATATATGCTTGCATAAATACGACATGTTGGGTAGCAGAAACCGAAAAGCACATATGATTGATTTTGGGTCTCCTTTCACTTGACTGCATATCTTACCTGCAAGAGTTATGTTGTAAACACACCCAGAAGTCCTCTACGTTTCCACTACTTCTGTTTATAACCTGGCATTTACCAGATGTTATGTTGTATTTGCTGGTACATTGTGAATCAACTTACTTATTGACTAAAAAAGCTAGTAAGATAAATATATAATGCTTCGGCAACCAATCATAAAATGTATGTTTTACTTTTCTCATACAGTTTGCCTATTAATTGGTAAAACTAATCAGATTAAATTAACTGGTGTCTCTGCTCTACGGCAAAAAGTATAAACACAAAGCATTTCAACCAATCCCCCAAAGAATACTGTATTCCCTCCAAAAAATCACAATACTTCATAATCCAAATTATTTGCCAGAAGAATAACTGATACTGAGATGCTACAGTATTCTTTTCATAGTTAAGACTGATACCAGGTCAGTCATGTGCCACTTTGGTTTAGTATTATTGTACTCTGCACTGGTATTCATCTGCCTAAAAATTACAAGATATACACTGAATATAAAGTAGGCTCCACCTTCAATCTTTGAAAGAGAGTTGTCCTACTTTTTTAATGCTGAACACCAGAAAATTATTTGGCTAAAATTTTTAGTTTGTTTCATGCGTCTTTGGCTCTAGATCAAAGATAACTTTTTACTGGTCCATCATACTTCCTGTAAGTTTTGTTTCTTTGTAGAAATGTGCCAGCAACATTAAAAAAATAAATTCTATGAAGATATTTTGCTGTTCAGAAAATATTGACTCAGTTCTGCTTCTATCAGTATCAACAATTATATTGCCATTGACTTGAGAAGAAGTAGAGTTATGTTCTGTGTCATTACGCAGGTATGGCACCTCCTCATATTTCTTCAGCAATTTTCACTTAAGGCAAATTACAAACTTTTGCAACCATCATGAGGAACTTCAACACTGAACTCCGCCTAATCTTGTCTGATTAGAAAGCTAATGCTCTATTCAGGTGCTGAGACTATTGTCTTCAAAATTTCAGCATGTGAGTGTCTCAAGATAATTTCTCCTTTCAGTTTTCATGGTGAAGCTCTTTTTACTGTCTGCATCATTAAATACAATAAAAAACCACTTGCTAACTGCCTTCTAAAATTTCATGAAGCTGATAAATAGAATGATCATATTCTTGGTATTATTTCCTTCATGGAACAATAGGTTCAGCTACAGAATCTTCAGAAAAAATATTATTTGCTTATTTGCATGACAGATTTTGATGTGTGTAAATATAAATAGAAAGGTAATCCATTTCTCAACATTATTTCACAGAATCACAGAATATTCAGAGTTGGAAGGGACCTACCAGGACCATCAAGTCCAACTCCTGGTTCTGCACTGGACACCTCAAGATTCCCACCATGTGCCAAAGAGAATTGCCCAGGCTTGGTGCTGTGATGCTTTCCCTGGGGAGCCTGCTCCAGTACCCAAACTTCCTCTTGGTGTAGGAGTGTACAATCTCTTTCTATTTTCCAACCTAAACCTCCCCTGACACAACTTCATGCTGTTCCGTCAGGTCCTGTCACTGGTCACCCCAGAGAAGAGATCAGTGCCTGCCCCTCCTCTTCTCCTCACGAGGAAGTTGTGACTGCAGTGAGGTCTCCCTTCAGTCTCCTCCAGGCTGAATAGACCAAGTGCCCTCAGCCACTCCTCACATGGCTTCTCCTCAAGGCCCTTCACCATCCTTGTGGCCCTCCTTTGGACCCTGTCTTACAGGTTAATGTCTTTTTTATATTGCGGCGCCCAAAACTGCCCCCAGGACTCAAGATGAGGCCACCCCAGTGCAGAGCAGAGCAGGACAATCCCCTCCCTTGCCTGGCTGGTGATGCTGGGCTGATGCCCCCCAGGACAGGGATGTCCCTCCAGGCTGCCAGGGCACTGCTGGCTCATGTTCAGCGTGTCACCAACACGGAACCCCAGATCCCTTTCCACAGGCTGTTCTTCAGCCTCTTATTCCCCAGTCCATACACACAACCAGAGTCACCAGGTGCAACAATCTTTCACCTGCCCTTGTTAAACTTCACACGGTTTGTGATGGCCCAGCCCTCTCACCTCCTGAGGACTCCCACATATTCTTTCTTCCTTGGAGGAAGTCAGAAGCTCCTCCCATTTTTATATCACTGGCAAACTTGCTCAGTGCCCCTTCCAGTTCCGTGTCCAAGTTTGTGAAGATGTTGAAGAGCACAGGGCTGAGGATGGACCCTGCAGAACCCCGTAGTGACAGGTCACCAGTCTGATGTCACCTTAGTCACTCTAACCCCTTGTTCCACATCCATGAGCCAGTTGCTCACCCATGGCATGATGTACTTTTTCAGCTGTGAACGTGGCATTTCATACAGGAGGATACTGTGAGTACAGAAAACTTTGCTCGAATCCAGGAAAATTCAACCAGCTGGCTTCCTTTCTTCAACTACGTGGGTTATTTCAAAGGACTAGGTGTTTAGAAGATACTAGCTTGCTGTAAAAAATTTTGAATAATGCAATTTTCTTAGCTTGCAGAATGAAGAAGTGAGCATTGCAAAATGTACTAGAATTTATATTAGAATTATATCAACTTAAAACTTCCTAATGTCCTTGTTGTTAGAACAGCTGCCACTCAAAACATGTGATGATATATAACATTCCACTTGAATAAGAAAAGTACACGAATCTCCAGTGGATTTAAATACAAAGCCATAATCAACAAGTACATTGTTGTCCTAAATGTGTTCTTAGAGCCCTGACTTACATAACTGAAGCTCGTGGAGTTTTGTCATTCTGGTTAGCATGACCAGGATCAGAACCTGCCACAGATTTTTAGCTCAATGACAGTGTTCTGTCATGATACTTACCTGAAGTTCATTAAATTTTTCAAAATTGTGGCACAAGTGTCATACCAGTAGGAAAGTTGAGTAATCAGGAAGTCACCTAAACTTTCAGAGTGAAAATTGACCTATTAGTTTTAGTGAGGCAAAACCAAATTTGTAAAAGCACAGAAATGATTATTATTCTTCTTGTTCAGGAACAATTTTTGCTTTTCCCAGTCCCTAACGGAAAGTGTTTCCAATGTGCATGATTCTCAATTAGCTCAGTCTCCCTGGTAACTGCTGGGAGAATAGAGACCATTGTTATCCTATGGTTGTGTACAGTAGTTCCCATTGTGGGATGTTAGGAAGAAGTGGGACTGACCTTCAAAAAAAACAGTAAACAATTGCTCTAGAGGAAATTTCAAACTGTTATGTAGGGGTGAAATTTTGCAGATGATATTACTTCACCCTCACTTTTGAATTTTTCCTAGATAACTAATTAACAGAAGAAAATGACTGTACCTTCAACATATATTTCAGAGATCATATTTTCTTGAATAAAATGTTATTGCCTTTTAAAATAAAAGGTCATCTCTGTTTTCAGAATATGTACCTTAGTACTCTAAAAATACTAGAGGATTAATAAACTAATACTTTAGTTTATTTATTTACACCTAACTTGAGGTTAGTGTCCTCAAGTAGCTGGGTAGTTTGTTTCCCAAAATTTAGTAATGGCTTTTTAAAGTACTTTTAAAGGTTGCAAGGTTAGCAATAAGAAGTAGTCATGGAACCACTGAAGACTACAACAGAAGTGCAGGCAACATGAATCCACAAATTTAAGTTGTAGTCCAGAGGATGCAATGAAGATTCTGAATGACAGGACTTTTGGGGGACTTTTATGTTTCAAAAGCATCATTCATGTTCAAACTTGAGTGATACTAGGGATGTGAGAGATCAGAACCTTAATTTCTAGGTATTTATTAGCAAAAACCTTATTAGCAACCAGAAAAAACAATCGGGATTAAACAATGACAAACTTGACTTGACTGGAATAGTCATGTACAAAGTGCATCTAGATCTTTCCTATGAAGTATAGAATTATAAAGTGAATTGCCCATCACTGCAAGCATAAATTTACATTTTTTTTTATAAATTAATGTGAATTTTACTTTATTTGCAGATTACATGAGAACCTACATAGTGTCAAGCTGGCTGGCCTTTGAATTGAGGGTTGTCAGGAATATATCTGCTATAGATGTTTATATTTTCTTTGACATCCCAGCTCCATTTGCACTTAAAGCAAAACCTCTCATGAAGAAGAGAGTGACACCTTCTTTTCATGATTTCACCAAATTGTATCCAGAATAGTAAAATCACTTCTAGCAAAATTCTCCCCGCAGTTTGTGATACAAGCTACAATCATCTATATTCTCGTATCCAACAAACCCAAGGATCATTACTTCATTTGCTTACATTATCACATTGCACCCCAAAGGTGATCCCTTTCATGGCCAGTGAACTTATTCTTGTCAAGTTGTAACAGAAGAAATACCTTCTGGTTTAGACATGTTTGCGAAAAGTTATAAATGCACCTCTCAACTGCCACAGATAGAAACTAAATGACTGAGAAAACTCCTGTAATTAAGACTGCGTTGACTTTCTGTTTTAAAATCCACTATGAAGTCTGTAATATTTCAACACTTTAAAGTAGCATGTACTGTATTTTATGAACAATACAGTATATTCTCTATTTTAAATTTCTTTTGTTTTTCTTTTTTCCTGATTTTTTTCTTTTCCTTTCTAAACGCAATGTACTGATTTCTGCCTCTTCTCGCTGAGTTGAAAATAATCTTTCCCTGTTTAGAACTTACATCTAGGAGGTAACATTTTCAAGCTGCTAATACATGGGACAATTTCACTGTGTTAAAAAATCATGCTGTGTGTACATTTAGAAAATCTTTATTGACCATGCAGAGTAATTAATTTTCATAACCTCATTTGTCATGACATTGATTCCACCATTTAACTTCAAGGGGTGTTGTTTCCCGTTCCACAATCCCTATCATGCCTGTCTAGGGGTACTGTGATGGCAGTACATAGCAGAAGGAAAACATGCCATCTTCATTTCCGTAGTACCTCTCATGCCAAAATTACTTCAAAGCACTGTGAATAATACAGTCAAGAAAAAACAGAAATTTATGTCCTATGGTAAAATACAGTATTTTAAATGGTTGTTCTTTGTCTATACATGATGTTATAATTAATATTTTAAATGTGATGATGTGATGAAAGTGGTGAAGCTTTAGGATGAAAATAAATTGTCTTGCTTCAGTTAAAAAAAATGTGAGCATATACGAATGGAATACAGAAGAATTTGGGACCTGAAATTTTCCTTCTCTCAGCTTATAGCCTTCCAGTCTCCTTTTTCACCAGTGACTGCCTGTAACAGTTTTTTCCTCAAAGTAGAATTATTGCAAAGATGAACAGGAAAATGTTAGAATAATACTTTCAAACAAAGTATAGCATCAGTTAAACACCACTAGATTAATTTAAAAATTCATTTAAAGAAGAAATAAATTTCTATAAAAAGATCAATTGCCACAACTTCTGATTCAGGTATTTTTCCACATAAGAGTTTTCCTTTTGTCTCTTTCTCTTACAAGAAACCACATTTTTTCATAAACTACTGTGACGGTTGATTACATCCAACAGTAATAATTCCTTCAAGAACAAACACGTCAAAGAAGAAAGCAGGTGCTCTCTGGGTTAGCAGGGGACAGAGGACAGTAGGAGTCAATTTGTGCAGTGAAATTGGTGGTGATGAGGACAGATGTCCTTCATGACTCCGCTGCCCGGCTCAGTCCCCTGAGCTGTGTGACCATCGTGTTTTGGCCACATTTGGGCTGCTGGCTCAGCCTTCTCCGAGCCTGTTGTGCAGAGCAGAACAAAGGTAAGTGAGCTGGTTGCTTCAAAACTAAAAACTCATGAAGATGCACATTTAATGGATTTTCTGATGCATACTGAACCAATATCATGATCTAATAGTAGAATAGTGTCGTAGAAAGCAATTTTTTAGAGAAAGAACACCTTAGAGGAAAAGCATTTGAACATGTGAAAATCAGGATGGTGAGGGGAATTAAAACTTTATAAAGTTTGCCAAAGTTTACTTTTAAACATGTTTAATTTTTCTACAGAGACACCATCTATTTTTATATCCAAGTTTAGGATTTACATAGTAATTAGAACAAAATATAACTGAGTGTTAGTGCACCCAAACTTGCTAACTTTGTCCCTGGAAAAAATACTGAGTCTTCCCCAAAAGGAACAGAATTAGCTCAATTCTCAGATCAGAAACTCAAATTATGTAAGGTATGAAGTCCTACAAGGTATCTTTTCTCCTGTTCACTATTATTAGCTGGGTTATCTGCCACCCAAAATCGTTACCATTGCACTAAATAATGAGCAAAAATACATTAACTGTTTCAAAAAGAGTACAGTTTCATCTTCCAGTACAAGGAAATGAAATACATAAGGTTGGTGCAAGGAAAGGGACCACAAAGTAATAACTAAACTTAGATACACACAATGATCTGTAGAACTGCTAATGAAAATGAGAAAAATATGGTTATTGTAAATGTCATTGGAAAAGATATGGAGAAGAATTTTGAAACAAATTATTTAATTGCTTTGTCACAAGATTTTTTCCATTCGAGCGGACAAGAGGAGAGAAAGCAAATACCTGAAAGGAGTAGATGCTTGTTGGGCAAAAAAGACTGTGAATGTTGTTGAGGTGAAGACAAACCACCTTTCCTATACATCTGTAATCCAGTGAAGCAGGACAGGTGCTAGTAATAAAACCTCTAGAGACAGGCAGCAGTGGGGTTTACTGCACTAATTAAAAATTGAATTAATATTACATGAGAATTGTGTCTTTTTTTCTTCTTCACTTTGGATAAAACAACAGCACTGAGTAGCTACATAATTCTATAGAAAATGTTTTTCCTGACCACCTTCAAGGTATAGCCTCTCATTTGTGAAAAGTAAAATACAAAGTAAGTTAAATATTGCTACTTAGATGACAGCTTCAAATGATCACCGTAGGCACAAAGCCCAAATATTCAAAGAAATAAAATCTGACTAGTCTCGATTTCCTTTTATTGGACAAGGTTAAGTAGCAGAAATAAAAGTCATGCACTTTCAAAATGTGAGTTTTCATTCTGGACGTGACCCCTATGCTCTCTGTCTTCCCTAGTATCACAAACATACAAAGGTTGTGTTACACAATGTAAGAGCAAAATCGTAATAGCTTGTTGGAACAAAAGCTGCTCATGAAAGCTGTGCTAGCCTCTTTAGAACCTACTTCTATTTCCTTTGAAGTGCACAGGAGATTTTTACTAACAGTATTGGATTTTGGGTCAGGCCCTTTATCATTCCTGAACAACTCATCAAGAAAATGCACCAAATACACAGACCAAAACTATATCATAATCATAATCATAATCCATACCTTAACTAAAAGACACTGAAATGTGTTATTTGAAATTGAATACATCCTACACACACAAGAAAAGAAAGCAGACAAATTGGGAGCTGCTTCCATTTCCCACCTACATGATAAAGTCATCACCACCACCCTTGGATTTAAAAATCTACGACCCCCGATTTTAATGAAGAGTGTCAGCTTTGCTTATGTCCCTAAATCATCACAGCTATCCCAACACCCTTATAGTATTTGAAATGTAGCTCATAGCATTCTGTTACAGAAAGTATCAAAAGCAAGTAAATTAATCAAAAGCAACTTTTGATAGCAAACTCCTTACAGTTCTCAACTTGAGAAAGACCTTCATCATCTATGAGTTGCTGTAGTCTGGAGGGAAAAAAAAACCAAAACCGAAAGACCAAACCAAACCAAAACCAACCAAACAAAAAACTACAACCAACCAACAAACTAACCAACAAACCAACCAAGCAATAAAAAGTTAAAAGGCAATAAAATTTATTATTGACTGGTGTGCAATAGTGTAAATGGCAAAAAAAAAACTTCTTAATTGCAGCTCCATACTTTAAATATCATTTAACATAGTTTAGTATTTTAAATGTAGTCCTGGAGTCCAGACAAAGCTCAAGACAGCCATTGTAGTGTCTAGGACTCACATCTACAGGTGATGATCTGCAGCTAATGCCTAAGGCAGATTCATTAGAAATAAATCACTTCACAATAGGTACAATCTGAAGGGTTTTAAATAAAAAGACTACATCAAATCAGTCCTTCTTGAAAAAGGATTTAGGCTTCACCTTCCTTTTGTTACTGTTGAACTACGTGAAATACATTCATATAGGTACAAATCCCATTAGCTCCAGAATACAATGACTTATTAAAAAATTATTATCACCAATGCCTTACTAGAGAGATCAAGTTTGTTATTTTCTTTGTTGAAACTTATACTCCAACTGGAAACCAAAAATGCAGGTCTTCTGTTTTTAAAATAACAGTGCAAATCTCTACCTCCATTAATAAAAGACATTAATAAATTCAGATAAAATCTATGTTCATTTACCCTGCTATTCTCCGTGCCTTTTTCTCACAGCTGACTTCATTCTGTAAAGGAGATATAAAATATAAGGTTCATAAGGATCATGAAGAATTGAAAGGAAACTGATTTAGTCCATTCTCTTGCCCAAAGGCAAGATCTAAACTGTTCACAGCACCTGTCCTTAAACATTCAGTGATAAAGATACTACAATCTGTCCAGGCCATCTACTTCAGTGTTTAATTATCAAATTGTGAAAATACTGGCTTTTGTTTTGCTTTTTTTCCTCTAATGCCTAACATAAATCTTTCTTCCTGCAAACTGAGCTCTTATTTTTGTCTCACAACAAACGCTGGTGTTTGCCTTCTGATTTTAGATACACTTTAAATATTTGAACACAAGCCATCCCACCTTTGGTTGTACAGCCAGAATTAATTTTATGTTATTTTTTCATTCACATTTTCATGAAGTTCATTTTGTTCAAGTTGTTAGGCATATGAAGTTCTCCAGCAGGCTGTTCTTACTGCACCATGTTTTTCAGCCAATTGTTCTCTACTGATTCTCAAGTTGTTTGAAACTTTAACAAAATACAGTCATCAAAACCAAAAAAAGCTCCACCCTGTTTCAGTCTTTTTCATTTTCAAACACAGTGGGCATACTACTTCATATATCTTACTGAAGATATTTTTATTTAAACGTCTAAATATTGTGCTTGATTATTGGATTGTAGTATGACACTGCTGATATGCAGGATACATACTGATACTCTCCCATCTTTCTTTGCAAATCTGTCTACATTTTTTATTATTCCAAGTTTCTTCACTTTGAAATATTTCTGTCTTTAATGTCACTAATATTTTTTCCTAAGGATCTGCTGCCATCCGAGATCTTTATTCCATTACGATCCTTTATTATGGTTATTTTTACTAATGGTATTTTTATTTTCGTCCTATAAATCATGAGTTCTATAATTTCATTACCACAATCATCAATGTTGCTTTTCATCTTCAAATTCTCCCAGAACTCCATACTGACAATTTCAGTGTCAGATCCGTTTCACCTTGCTTTCCTTCTTAATGTTGAAATAACAAATGTGGCCAACACATTCCAAAACCTTGTTAATATTTTGCATCTTGCTATATGCTGTACTTCTACCAAAGTTCAGCCTAGTCTGAAATTATTTCATCTGCCTCATCACCTTAGCCTGATGTTTTATCCTGACTGACCACAAAAGCACCTTTGTGATTTTTCTTTATCGCCACTATGGATTTTAAACAGGTATAGCTGCTGAAAGATTCTGCCACTCAGAGTAAGCATGCGTGCCTCAATATATGGAGTAATATCTTACTCCTCTTTGACTGTCATTCCTAATAAGTTTTCATATTCTATATTCACATTTGAATCATGAGACTTAACTACTTTTAGGCCAAACAGATGATTTTTGTCCGCTTGTTTTTGTTCTCACTTCACAAATGGGTGTATTACTAACTGAGTTTCCAAACAGTGAGGTACGACAGCACAGTCTTTAAACCTGGTGAATGCATAACATTAAAACAAATCACCCACGTTAAAAAATAATAATATTAAGGGTAATAAAACTTTCCTAAAAATAGGAAGTGTCTGATGCAAATTCTAGATGCAAAATTTTTCAGCAGCTCAATGATGGGAAGCTAATGCTGGGAAATTGCTCAGCTGTGCTAGTATCATTATTACCCTACTACCAAATACTTATCCCAGTGTCAAAATGTATTTATGTCATCACCTTAGGAAAAAATATTTTTAATTGGTTTGTATACCTGTACTTCTAAATTATGCCAGAAACAATAAATGGACTCTCTGGTACAATCATGAAGCTTTACTTACATTTTCATTAAATTTTCCTTAAGACCATTTACAGCTGAACAAGAAAACCTTTTAAGTCCATTGTTCTTTTTTGAGAATTCCTTTAATTTCTATCTTAATAAGATATTTAACCAATATAATTTTAAATGTGTATTTCTAGAAAGTGCACCTAAATTTGAATATTATTCTATTGTGTTGTGCAATTTATTGTATTTATTTTTACATCTTGTTCAATGAATCATTTGTGAACATTTTAGGAGATAAATAATATGATTTGGCAATAATAGCACAGTACGTCTGTTATGTCTGAAGAAATAGCTACTCAGAATCCTAGGGAAACTTAGAAAAATTAAATGGTTGCAGAAGAATGAGCAAGAATTTTCTCTGAAAACCCACATTTCAAGCCACAAAATTCCCTAGGATACAAACCTAGATAGTGAAATAGAAAATAAAGCAGTATGTTATTATTTATTAGATTCTTTCGTAGATCAGATACAGAGAAATCATGCTGTCTATAGTAGCTACTAAGATGTACAGTTTTCAAATAAGCTTTTTCCTCAGTAAAAAACATAACACTTTTTTCTTTCATATTCTGAGGGCTGTTCACCACTGCAGACGTGCAGTAAGCAAATTAAACTTTTTTGCTCTACCTGAGGCTGTACTTTGCCCACTGAGTAATTTATCTTTGCAAGAGAGAAAGCAGTATTTGCACCCTTAACTTTCCCCCAGACTTTGCTGGGGGAAGCTTTCCTCATCATTTTGACATGATTACATAAGAGTCTAGGTAAGAAAACCACCCTAGACAGAAACACATCTGGGTACGTCCTGGCCATGGACCTTGTATCTGCAGTCTTATCCATTTAGGGCACAGCACATGCCCCAAATGATGCTTTAAGACAACTGTAAACTGTTTTTACCCTTTTCTGTGAAACTTTCTATTATCTGAATGAATCTGCTCTAAATTATATTAGCAGAAACTCACACGATTTAGAAGTGTATATGAATCCTAAAATAGTTTGTTTGGAAAAGTACGTACCTTCAAAAAAAATTATTTAGTGAACAGTAAAGTAACTGCTGGTGCACTAGAATAATCTGTAGAAATAAGATTTATCTGCTAACATCTGTAGATTTGTCCTCCAAAGTCAAAATAACAACTTGTTAAAGGTATTTACTTGGATTTTTTTTCTTTGATATCTTTGTGTGGGCCTTAAAGGGCTTTGTCAGTTCAAAAACAAGTAGGAAAACAAAATACTCTCCATTTTCAAACTTCTAAGCTAAAAAAATGAAGAACCAACAGCATAACAAAATAAGCATTAAACTCAGCTGTTCAGTTTTTCTACTCCTCCATTATTTCCAATTTAGTCCTTCTTCCCTTGGCTGTTTATTTGAACTGTAAGCTATTTAGGGTGAGGGGCTTGTTTTCTGACCCATTGTTAATACAGATTTCTGGCATTCTGTACTAACAAGCAACTATTATAAACAACAACATGTATATTCTCTTCCTTACAAGCGCAACCGATTTTTTAACAGTCAAGTAAGGCTTAGAAAACAGACTCTACACCTCAGAGTAGAAAACTGGAAATTAGCTGAGATTAAATAAATGAATGAGCCAGATCCCTGGAGTTATAGCAGAGAAGTTGGCAGTGCAAATGGCAGCAAGGAGCATTGCAGAAACAGAAGGAAAGCTCCTGTTAGAGCACTGGAAAGGGTTGGAAAAGAGACACGAGTGAACAACTCTAGTGTGAATATAGCTCTCATTCAGCAGAGCGGAATGTTTCTAACTAGAAATCTCATTACAGCTTCCAGATAGTTGAAATTGCCCAAATCAAAATGCAGTTGGGAAGAAAATTCCAAGCTTTGCACCGACACTCTTCAACAGATAACAGTGACTGGGTCTGAAAGAAGGTATTGCCCTTTCTCAGTGGCCAGTTCAGCAATAACACAGTGACACTACAAAACAATTATTTTACAGACACCTCTATCTGTAGTCTAATCCATCTCTTTTTTTTTAAATGTAAAAATTTACTATGTCAAGGCTAACCAAAAGTACTAGTAAATACTGTTTTGATTTCAAAATGAAAATAAACAATATGTTTGTTTATCACTGAAGACACTGTATAATCAGTAGATTATCAGATTCTCTTATTTGATTAAGAAAATTATTATGTGTGCAATTGCATGTACTGAGTCTACTTAAGAGAGAAACATGATAGAGAGGTTTATTCATTCGTGCAAATACCTAGATGTGAAACGGAATAGGCACTGAATGAGAAGAATTAATTCATAATTGTTTTTACGGAATTTGCAAGAATACATTAAAAGGTACAATGCACATTTTCCAGTCTTAAAGATGGGGACTCAAATCACATTGCAGAAGAGCATAAACTAGATTTTAGTCCTGACTGGCAGTACTCCTATTTATTATAATACGTAACAACAATTTCACATATCACAGTGATTAGTTAATTAGATACTAAATGCCTTTGACTAAGTCTTGCTTCTCAGTGCATTTCTATATAAATTTTGCGTAAAGTCATTACTTTTGTCACTTTACTTGAATTGATGTTTCCTGCTTATTTCAATATAAAACTCTAAATAATTTTTTTCTCACCTGTAAAACTCCATACTTCCTGTATCACAACAAAACTATTGTGAAATAAAACTACTATTATAAAATTTTTCCCAGTATACCTGGAACTACAGCCTAGAAAGCCTGATGTTCACTGCAGGAGAATTTGTAAAAATGATAATGAAACATGCAAATAATGGACACATGGATGAATACTAGTAAAGAGGGAAGCATGAACTTGGCTTTCTAGAGTCAAACAATTTTTCACAAATCTCTTGGAACGCTCTAGATACATATCAGCTCTTAATTTTTCTATTATGTGTAATCTTCATGGATGCAACTCTTAATACACAGAACGCTCTATTTGTTTTATTACATTTCACTAAATATATTTTCAAATGTTGGTTAACTCCTGGCACAAACAAATTTGGCAGAAGGTGGCAAACATAATTAAAAGATGTAAAAATCACTTATTTGCTCAACACTGATTAAAAGAGGTAAAAATCACATCTTTGCTCAACACTAACAACTTCCTACGCTAACTACATTTTGATGCTGTTGCTTTACCATTTCATTAACCTACTTGCTCTACAGTTTATATTCCTCTTTTTTTCCTTTGCTAAATCTGTCTGCTTTGGAAATCTGGAAATCTGATGGAAAATCTTTGGAAATTTGGAAATCTGATGTCTAAGATTGTGGTTCCAAAAACCCTTTACTTCAGCAACAAAACTCTGAAACTTTTTTTTTCTGGTTTTAATGCGTGTGTCTAGATGTCTTTTGAATAATTCTTTCTCAAATGCAACACTACGGTAGGTAGTAAAAAAAAGAGAGAAACTGGATGACAAGCAGAAATGATTGTAAGAACTAGGTAAAGCATCAGAAAAAATGTGTTAAAATATATATGTTCCCAGACTAAAAAGGTGGACATGACCATTTTGCAATAGCTTATATTCAAGCACTTATATCACTCAAGCTGAGAGGGAAAATTAAATTATTTGTGGAAATTCCAGCAAATACCTGCCATGACCTTAACGAAATGTCTTGAAGGGATTTTTGTGTTATTTGTTTGTTTTTCATCCTCTAATGCAACTCTATTGGTGTTTCTAACAGTGGAAGCTACAGTATAGGCAGGACATATTATTAGTATGCCATCTGATCTTTCTCCGGGCAATAGTACTAGAGAAAAATGATCTCAGATTTTTCAAGAAAAATACTTTTTACTACCTGTAAAGATGAGATATTTGTCAATGTTGTGAAAAGAACATTTGAACTATCACTAGAGAAACAATAAGACAGGATGAGTGAGAACATCAAGGTGTCTGTCAAGAAAGTCAGAAGGAAAATCTGAACTGGTAAGGTTCAGCCAAGGTGTTTTCATATATAATATTAATAATCGTACTGACAACAGAAAAAACATACTGGAAAATCTCTTATTTCCTAAAACGTCTTGCTTCCTGCACATTTCTAATAGCAACAACTTGTACCAGGATGTTTTCACAACTTAGTATTTCAGAAATAAAAACTGGATGCAAAGAAAATTGCAAAGCCCAATTTAAATTTTTCAGTGTAGGGAGTGAAGTTATTTTTGATTTGCTAAACTACTCTAAACAATTCTCTTAGCCTCTCGCTAATGATTAACAAACAAAAGCTTTCCAAATTAACTTTATTATTCAATGATCCTATTTACCATTTGCTATATTTTCATGGTTGTAGTCTGCATCTCAAATAACCCACATCCTTTTAGAAGAATCAGGCCTGGAGAGTAAGCACTGAGATCTCATGCAGAGGAACAGAGGAAGAAGCATGGAAACCGCTCAGTAGCAAGAAGTGTGGAGGAATTCTTTTTCAACCAGTCCATACTTATAAAACTGGTCATTGGAGGAGGATTTTTACCTGTTTATTTTAAAAAAACTCGAAGTTTCACAGGTGAGAAAGAACTGTGAGACTTTTAATTACCATCAGTTACTTTTCATATGTACCATTATTTTCCCACAGCCCTTATAATCCCATTGCCTAAAGTTTATATCATGTATTTTTGATACAACTACCTACCTGTGTATCTAAATACATTCACAGCTTCAACTTTCGCTGTTGTCTTAACATATGAAAAACAGTTACACAGATATCCCTCTGCTGTGACTAAGATCTTCCATATAACTAAGATCTTTCAATCATTCATGCCATATGGATTGACAGATTGCTATGTGCTGAATTAAACCATTCTTCTTGAGTCAGACAAAAGACTGTCTAACTCGTGCCATTTAGAATATCAAACTTCTGCAACAGATATTCCTCCGAAGTCTCCCAATAAGTTTTGCACATTCATTGAGTGACTCGAATACTTCCTCTCTCTCTTCAAAGTTCAACCTGCTTCATAACCTAACCAGAGTCTTTGCTTTTTTACGAAACAAGGAAGTTTGTTTGAAAGTACCTTCACGAGACTATTCACAATGGGAATGTGAACCCGCAGGAGGTGAACGTGCTGCGCTAGAAACAGGGAAGCCAGAGCTGCTCTTGTATCACCATCTAGTGGGGAAGAGCCCTGCTGCCCATAACACAGTCGAGCCCCATGAGTGTGAGAGCAGGCTCCTGACTTAACTCCAGCTGATGGATTGCACACTAACTGCTTTATCTAAATCTTTATGTCCAGAGACCAATTAACTTCCAGATAGGAGGCTGGAACTTACATCAGAGTATATTCGAAATAACAACCTAAGAGCTCTGGGTACCTCACCTTTTTTAACCTTTCACTTCCTCAGACCAAAGCATTCAGCATATTTTTTTGAATGTTGTAAATTTCATGTTTGGAGGTGAAAAACTAGGGACTGTTCCCTAACTGTCATTTGGAGCAAAGATTCATTACAAATAATGGGTTTCTTGCAAATTAATGAGCCACAAAATTGGCATAATTATTTTTGGGAAATAAAACAACTGGGCACAACTTGCTCAACTCCTGAAACAAGGACGAGGAGGCTCTACTGGAAAAATCATGTCTATGGGGTAAGCGTTCAAAGAACAGAGAAAGATTTCTAACACTTATTATCCTTTCTTGTAACATTAAAGCAGTATCTCTAATGAAATAGTAATGGACAAATTTGATTCCAAGACAAATTTTACATCCAGAGCTAAAATTTAAAAGCTATATTAATATTTTCAGTGACATTAGAGGAACATGGTAACCCTTCTCAAAATTTTACTGGGGCTGAGGTATCATAGTGTATGCACTTCCAACAGATTTCAGCTATTAATGAGTGTCATTTTTATCATCACATATCAATCAATGTAGCATTTAGGGGTTTTTTTCTGACCTAACTCTGTATTTTCATACTTAAAGACATTAACAGATTCACAGAACAGGTCAGGTTGGAAGGGCCAGTGGGCCTTCTGACAGTGGGTCATCTGGTCCAACATCCCTTCTCAGGCAAGCACATGGCACAGGATTGTGTCCAGGCTTGGATATCTCAGGTGAGGGAGACTCCACAACCTCTCTGGGCAACCTGTTCCAGTGCTTGGTCACTGCACAGTAAAGTTCTTCCTTATGTTTGAGTGGAACTTCCTGGGCACCACCACACCCAAAGACCCCAAAACAAACAAACAACAAAACCCAAAACCCAAAGAATTGTAGCCATCTTTCGTCATGTTACAACAAAATCCACTAGGTGAGTACAATACCCTACTTTACACTTTTTTTTTAAGAACTCGTCCAACTCTAAGCAAAAGCAGATATTACTCATTTACAATGTATTAAACAAAATCTTGCAATTTATTGTTGTTGTTTTGCAAAACGAGTTTTCCTTTTCCTTTCACTTTCGAAGACTGCGTTTGCAGTTGTACACCATGTGTGCTTTCTAGATTAGATAACCAGGCCGGAGGTTGAAACGTAAACTGAAAGTGCAAAACACTTTCCAGACAAGAAGTTATACAGCTGCAATAAATTTAAATATTCTAATGTCTAATATGTTAAAGGAAAATATGATATCAATATTCATTATTTGTCAGACACCAGCACAAGTAACTCACCTTGCTTGGCCTTGAGCAAGCAAGGAACTCAAATTCATAGATCCATTCATATCACGTGGGAGCCTTCTGCAAAAAGCTCTCCTGCTCTAGTGCAACTTGCAGGAGTTTTTTTGCCAGAAGTCTTTCCATATGTTCCTTGCCATGCTACCAACACATGCTAAATAATTAAGAACTTGGATTAACTTTAATAAGTTGGAGTAAAATTACCAAGTTCCTCCTGCATTTACTTTAAGCTATATTCCTTCCTTTCTTCCTAAAAAATGTAAATGGCTCTTGCTGTACAGTTCAATATGGTTCAGGGCATTATCCAGTGAGAATCAGAGAATAATTTAGAGAGGAAAGAAAAAGCGTGGTTCTGAGAAGGAATATTGACCTGGAAAATTTGTCAAAGATGGAAGATACTGAAAAGAAAACATTTAATTGCAGGCATTAACATCAGTGTAAACTCCACAGGGATCCAGTACTGTGACACAAGGAGATGATGTGAGGAAGGGAAATGGAGTTTCTAGTATTTAATATGGCAATAGACTGAAGAGACTAAGAATTAAGAAGAAGATGATAGGATTTTTCACACGCTTTTATTTTGTTTAACAAAAACTTTTTGAGAGATTGAATTGCCACTTGAAGTTAAGGAGAAGCAGGAACAGAGAAATAAGGAATAGTTTTAAAAAAAGACAAACACCAGAAATTTCAGCTAAATTACCCTTTGCATTACATTATTTTAGATAGTAAGCACAAAATTTACAATTTTTTTAACCTCTCAGCAACTGCCATTGGGAAAGACTGTATGTCAAAAACCCATACTATCTTACCTTAGACATTTAGATGCTTAAATTGGGAAAGGCAGGTTGGGAGCCCAGCTCTCAGGGTCAGGACACCTCCATTTTTCCTGTTATTGCTGAAGAGAAGAGTTTCTGAGGGGTGACTGGTAGGAAAGATGTGCGCTAATGTCTTTACAAACAATTTTATGGATGAAGGTATGGGTGTTAACGTCTTTGAAATGGGTCTTAATGTCTCTACTGATTTCAAGCGGCAGGTTTTTCGCAGAGCCCAGACAGCTTGGCTCCTGAAACAGGCAAGTGGGTCTGCACAAGCCTGAATTCTGAACTTTGGCGTAAAACAACACGTTCAAGGGGGCATATGGGGCAGGCTGTTCGGGAAGGCTTTACCTTCCCAATACCTCGGCCAATGCGGAAAGGAAGAGGGCACCATGCGGCCGAGAGTTTAGGTTAAAAGGAGGCTGCATCCTTTGAAACCTCGAGAGAGAAAACCCCGCGGGCGTGTGCCCCAGTGGGCTCTCTCCCTTTATGCGAATAAAGTTGCAGGACTCCTCTGTCCCCTTTATGGGCACTGGCTTTTCATAGCGTGATTTTCCGCACATGGCAGAGCCCATCCGAGGGAAGCAGGCGCTCCGGCTGAGCGAGGACGATGCTCCGCCTGCTGGGATGAGGAGATTGCTCACCTGGGGGACAGGTAGGTGCCGTCTACACAGGGTCTACAAAATTCTCCACTGGGAAGCACAAAAACAAACAAACCAGCAAACAAACAAACAAAAAAGACAACAACCCCAGCCCTCAGTTTACCCCATCACTATTTAAACACTGTCACACGTTTCCACAACACTACGAAGAAGACGTGTAGAATGACTTTATCGGAGGGCATTTAAGGCCGTTTTGCGGGTGGGTGGCCGCTGCCCCCGCTTCTCATCGCCTGTATGAAGAGTGTTCACCACCCTGACCCGCCCGCGGTGGTCCAGCGCAGCAGAGCCCGAGGCAGGATCCCACCCCGCCTCCGCCAGGCAGATTCTTTGGGATCGGCAGGAAAGGGGTTAAACGCGGAGCCGCGGCGCCTGGAACCCGGCGGACTGTTCCATTACCTCGAGAGGGGGGACCCACTTACACATCGCGAATTATTCGCTAACAGATAATGTTAAGACTCAGAAGTGAGAGCTATATTCAGTCGTTATAAAGCACGGGAAGCAGGTCTGTGAGTTAAAAGAGGTGAACCTGAGCTAAAATCCTGAAGGCACCTCTGTCTTTTCTCCTGCGTGGGCAAGTTGCGCTCAGCCCGGTCTGAGGGAGGAGGCGAGGCGGCACCCCGGTAGCGTGTTTGGGGCTCGCAGGGCGCTTTAGGAGTTTTAGATACACTTTAATTTCTCCTTTCAGCATGGCTAGAGTTCTGCTCTTCACTGTCTGCTTGTAACAGGCCTCGTTTGCCTAAGCGGGACTGGGAAGAGAGGAGGAAGGGCGGGCAGGGGAGCAGTGACGGCAGGAGGGTTCTGAGGTGACAAAGGCGCGGGAAGCGGCCGGGGCAGCCCGGGGTGCTGCTCGGTCAGGGGGTCAGTGGCTTTCTTTAGTTCAAATAATAATAGAATCGGTCGTGCCGAGCCCAGTGGAAGAGGTGTGACAAACAGGTTTGGGAGTCCCGAGCATAAACGCGAGTAACTCGGCCGGATTTCACAGGCGGTGTTGGAGAGCCGGGGCTGAGATCCGCCCCAGGCGGTTCGGAAACAGGCGGAGGGCGTCCTCAGGCATCTGCTCACACCAGGGTTTTGGAGTGTCTTAGAGGCATTGACAGTGTTCTTTAGGATCGATTTAATATGTAAGCATANCCTTTTTTTTTTGTTTAATGGTAAGAATTAAGAAAGTGTGGAACTGGGTTCTTAGGTCTGCACCTTGACAGAAGGAAACTGAGGGCATTCAAGTCTTATGAAGGAGCTGGTTTAAGAGCAGCTATTAGTGATAGAGAGCTTTCCATCATACTAAAAATTTTTCCGTGGAAGCATAAGCATGGGCAGTGCTTCCCAGGCAACTATAAAATGCCAAGCCCACTTCCTTTGAGAAATTCTGAAACTTAAAAGCAGATCAAAACCACACAGTATTAACAAATTTAGAGCT
This sequence comes from Melanocharis versteri, assembly GCA_013397845.1. NCBI lineage: Eukaryota > Metazoa > Chordata > Aves > Passeriformes > Melanocharitidae > Melanocharis > Melanocharis versteri. Next base: position 45,338 of record VZTG01005555.1, on the reverse strand, counting down.
TACAATGAGGGAATAGGAGGGGCATTGTCTTTGAGAAGCCAAATTAATTTTCGTAACATATTTTCTTCTGTATTATTTATAAGAAGATTTCTTGTCTGCCTACTTTTTCTTCAGTACCAGCTGAGCAGTATTGTTTCAGTAATCCTGTGGTAACATAGTATGGACGGAGAGTCCACATATCCCAGAGAAACGTGTGAGAGGTTGAACTACATTATAACCTGGGTCCCTCTGGGGTGCAACAGTGAAACAGCACCAGGAAGTGTGCTTTAATCATTATTCCTGCACTGTTTGTTTTTGTGGCTAAATAAGGATCTCAGTGCACCAGACTAGCAATCCAGAACCTTTCTTGAGTTCTACAAGTTACCACATAACCAAAAATCGCATTTAATTAAAAAGTTGCAATATGTTTTTGCAATCAAAGGGAAGTGTATATGCTGGAGAAAACCTATTAGATTAATAGCACTGTAAATTTTTGCTTAGCACATACAGAATTCTAAGAGCTTATCCTTTAAATTTCTGCAGATGGACACACCCCACACCCCCCCATATTCCTAGGGGCAATAATTAAATATTTGTCTACAGCTACCTGAACATGTAGTTGTATTCCTATAGCCAGGTTATTACAGCTCTATAACTTCCCTGAAATTACATGTGAAATTTTCTATTTCAGGCATTTTGACAGCAGTAAATAGCATTTTGAATGAAATTTTTGGGAACTGGACAGATTATATCTATTACATGTGAAGAACACCAGCCATAAAGAAGTCTCATATAGACATCTCTGAACTGCTTTTAGAAGAGGGTAAAGCTGGTAGAGGCCTGGTAAGAAAATCTTCATTTAAATATATGCAATTTTGTTGTTGGGAGGGAAGATTATTAAAGGAGTGAGAAGGAGGAAGAAGGTGTAACTGCTAAAGTTAATCAGTTTGGTAGATCTTGAATGTTCAGCTGTTACACAGTTTTATACTAACTTCATAACACCATGAAGGTCGCTGGAATGATGTGTAACACTATGTCCATCATAATGAAACAAAGCCTCACAGCCAGGCTATCAGACATGTATGTGATACTCCTTCCCCCCTAGGACATGCTACATTTTTGAGTTAATCATCAACAATAAAGGAATACTAAGGATTTTTCTCACTTTTCAAGTTCTAGGTGGTATTTATGAGAAGATGTAAAAAATAAGGGGATGATAGGGATATCATGAATAATTGTGAAATAAAATATACTTCCCATTCAAAATTCAGATGGACCAGAAAAAACTGCATTTACCTCTATAAATCTAGTTTTAAAAACCAAAACAAACTCCCTAAATGTCTATCACTAATTTTTTAGGTGATCAATTTTTCACTAAATTTAATTCTTAAGGAAAGCTCAGATATGGGTAACATCTCTACTTAGCATGCCCCTAGGCTGGACAGTCAACTTCAGTACTTCAGGAGGTGATGAGAAAACATCCGAATTTAGCAATATGCAAAGTTATTCACAGGCAATCGTAAACACAGCAGAACATTTACATTTTAAATTTTAAAAAAATTGCAATCGCTAATCTAAATGAAATTTGGTGTGAAAAAATTTTAAAAAGGAAAGATCATATTTTCAGGTCTGCACATATATAACAATTTTTGTGACAGTTTTTCATGTAAGTACTTTTTGTGCTATCCTATAATTCAAACAGAAATTTATAGCATGGCTTTTGCAAATAACCTCTTTACCAGCAGATTATCCCTTATTTAACTGAACTTTTTATCCAAACATTATTCAATCACAAGTTCCTTTCCTACTGTATTTAAATAGCATACCCACCAAAGTGCGTTTTTCATTCACTTTCTGCTCATAGTACATTCTTCTTTTGCCTCTGTGGGCATTTGGCTATTTTGTAGACACGATTTATAAGAAAAAATAAACCCAGTAAGATCATTTTTTATAGAGACATCCTCTTTTGAAGCCAGTGATTCTTTAAGTGAAGGGGATAGAGACTCACATCATGGATTATTTTGCCAATGAAGAAGAATCAAAGTAGGAAAATAAAGTAAGGGCTTTTTATGCTGCCTTTAACCTTTGGGAGCAAGTAAGAAAGAAACAATCCAAAATGTTAGGGAAAACACAGCCTAATGGCAGAGGAAAGATAAACATTGCCCAAGGAAATGCAGGAGAAAAAAAGCATTTTAACTAGAGGAGAGTAATCACTAGTGTAGTCTGGAATAAACAAAAGACTTTCTAGAATCGAAATGAGGGGAAACAGCAATGGAAGGTATGAAAGTAATGAGTAAGTTTAGGAAAAAGTCTAGTGAATGAAAGTATATAAGGTATTTTGTGGTGCATATGCACGTATTTTCCTGAAAGGGAAATGCATATTTTGAATGCTGCCAGGTTATTGTAATTTATGGATCTATTTAGAAGGCAACTGTCTTTAAAATTGGCAATATATTCTTGCTTAATTTGACTTGGTTAGTGCAGTGTCTCTGGTCAGGAAAAATATATGGCATCAGATGTTTTGATGCACTCTATTTATAAAGATTGTGTGTACATTCTTTTCCTCTGAAACCATGTGAATATTTCACTCAAGATCTCAGCTCCTTTTTGGTTGATAGTCATCTCAAATCTCTCTTGCTTTGCTTTTCTTACAGCTACATTCCCAGCAATTGCTCAGGCCTGTGTATGGGTTTCTCTGTCTTCTCTGCATCTGTTTCTATGGCATTTTACATCTTCTTTTCTCACAATGCCTATCCTCAAATATCCAACAAAACATGTGCCAACCACATGTGTCTTTGTTTTTGGTGGTGACATGCATCCATGTTCTTGTAGAAACTGTTTCTCTTTTTTTTTCAGAAAGTTAAACTACTTCTTACAGTGACTTTGAAGAGCACTGGCTATGACAATTAGCTGTAATGTGTTTTATCTAATAGCAATTTTATGGATAACAGACCACCTTAATAAATTGAACCCAGCATGGAAAACATACTAGCAATAGCACAGGTATACAGATCACAGCCTCCTATAGTGAGGAGAGTCACTATATCATTTTTCATATGAGTACTTGCACTGGAATGCAACCAACAGTAGAAAAAGTTGGCAAACCTACAAAATGTTCAATAATAACTCAAAACTACAAATTAACAATGCTGTGCACACTAGTGGTCTTTCATTTTCATCAAGATTTTAAAATTATTTCCACTCATCTATAAGCTTTAAGAAGCTTATGCTTAGTGTGTTATTTCTCCAAATCTATGCCTCTGAGGCAAAAATTTTCTATGATGTTCTTCTTTTATAAGATAAATTATGTTTAAGAAACCTGAGGAAGTTGTGCATGTATTTCAAAATACTGGGAGGATAAATACAGAAATGTAAACATCAAAAACTGAAATTTAAATACACTGTGATCCAGAAAAGGACATTTTTCATAAATAGATCATTTTGATGTGATTTTTAAGCTGCATCACCTAGGCAGAGACATTTATTTGTATTTAATTTGAGCTTCTTCAGGTCAACAGCTCAGTTTTCTGGACCACTTACTGTTCCCGTCAAAAGTTTAAACAAAAATTTTAAAAAGGCTTTGTGCTTCAGAATGCACAGTATTGCAAGTCTGCGAGAAATTAAATCAGCGGCAAATTTATACTGCTTTCTGGTTCACTAATGGAGCACCCGCACATCTTCTAAAGTCCTGACAAAGTAGATGCACTGCTATTTGTCCTGTGGCCATGCTGAGAAACAAATTTCCAGCACATGTCCAGCTACATAAAAAGAAAAAAAGAAGAAGAAAATAGAAGTTATAAGTGGAATACTTAGCATTCAGAAAATAACTGATGATGTTTTATTTATGCTTACTCCTTTTCTATTCTTATCTTAAAATCAATAAATTACACTTCAGAAGTAATTTTCATTACAAATTGATGTTGACAGCCATAACCCAAAGGAGTGCAAAAGTTACTTGTGCTTATTTGATTTTATTGCACTATGTTGTCTCATCCCAATCTCACTGTAACATCCTTTCCTAAAGGCCATAGGATGTCTAAGCCAAGACAGACATCTGTGGCATGTTAGAAGCCCAGTTTAGACACTGTGTAGGACTTTTTAAAAATGTCTTCATAAGAACAAATATCTAAATTGATAGCCNCTGCTTTTCACCCTAAGTGAAAGGAAAGAGAGATGCCTCAGGAACGCTGCCTGAGCCTGCTGAGGTAACCCAAGTGATCTTTGAATCACTGCAACAAAATTTCAATCAACTTTCTTTTATCAGGTTTCTGGATAAATATAAGGTCATTAATTGCTTGAATAAAGAAATAATTAGAAATGTGAGTGTGATTTATCCCTAGGTGGGGAACCACAGCTTCTTCTTACCTTCCTTTTGGCAAATCACTTTGAGAAGATTGATTTAGGTATGTCTGTAAAATGCAACATAAATGGAACATGCATGGACATTGGAAATAATCTGTCTAAAAATTGTGTATTAAAGTGTTTGAACAGACCTTGGCACAGGCTAAAAGCATGCCAGCTTGCATTTTCCCAGACAATTCCTGTGCACAGTTTTGGAGTTAGTGTTAGTCAGGAACCAATCCCAATGGGCGAAACATGAATGTGACTATGCTGTTTCGAAGAATAGAAGGGTCAAACATGGAACATCATGCGGCTACAAGCTCCAATGCCAGAGAACAGTCCTAGGCATGTTTAACCTGATATTTATATGTAGCCATTTAATGCTTTGGCTGAGGATAGTTAACACTTCCGAAGAATAGGCAAGTTCTCTCTTCCAAGGAAGCAGTTTTTAAGGACCTGAGCCCTTAAAATGTAAAATAACATACATTATATAGATAAGCATATCTCTGTCTTAAATCTTTTTACTGGCAAGTTCATTAAAAATGGAATGGCAAGGCATCTAAAGTATGTTATGATATTCTCAAATCTTTTTAATGCATAAAAGTACGACTTTCAGTTGAATACAACAGCCCTTAAGGCCAAATTTTAACTTCCATCTTTTGCCAGAAGATGAATATCCACATTTACTTGCTGGCCTGTGAAGTTCTGTATTGATTTAGCTTTACTTCTTAAAAAGTGGAGAAATAAAAAAAAAAAAGCCTGAATGTTTTTATGTTTCTGTCTTAAAATTTTCCATAGTAGACCTCAACAGCAGTCTTGTAGCAAATTGAACAGTATTTCTTATGTGAGTGAAAAAAAAAAAAAAGAAGAAAAATTATGGGAAATAACAGCAGTTGTATCAGGAGTGATACCTGCTTCATTTTTGAAGTTCAGGAATGGTGAGAAAAGAGCCTAAAGAACTTTGTTGGCCAGATTTCAGATTACCTTCAATGACAGTGTGTAACTGATCATTTATCTTCCCTAAAAAAATCAACTGTTATTAAGTCTGTTTTTATGGCCCTGATGTAACAATGCTGGAACAGTCTACTTGTCCAGCAGTCTATCACTGGCCTTTTTTTCAATTATATAATTTGTCTTATTATTATGTGTGTTTTAAAGTCTAAATTACATGTTTTAATTGTCTTTATTTTAACTTTATTCAGAACCCCTAGTGCTTTGCATAATCAAGAGCTTATTTTCATATTCAAATGAAAGTACCAGAGTTTTGTTTTCTGTCATTTTTTCTCCGTAGAAACATTATTGTACATTTTAATACATATTCCTGCCATAGAATTCATATTGTGTACAAACACAAGCTCATTCTTAACATGGTAGAGATAATGCAAGTTTGTCAGTTAACATGAAAAAGTACCATTTAATTTCATATTAAATTCTTGTTAGTCAATTAAGTGAAATAATTAGAAGAAGGAAAAAATATTACCTCCATCTGGCTTACCAGGAAAAATAAATAAAACTCAGTAGCCTCCATGAAGCTGTAAACTTAAAGCAAGTAACCATACAAATATTTGACTCCTCAGTCTACAGGCTTCTTTGGCTTTTTATTTAACCTGTACCACTGAAAGTTTCATATTTAGGTTGCTTACTTTTCACACTGAATATTCCCCAGTCAATTAGTTACATGGTGCTATTATTTGTTGCTGTGAACTAAAGGCAATGCAAAGAACATAACCTCGTATTACTTGTCATACAGCATAAATTATTAAATGCTTCCTAATCATTGTGTGGTACAGCCTTAACACCAGATTCTAAATAATTTGAGTACTTTAATTTAGGATGATAGCTAATGATTGTGTTACTGTATTCAGATAACAATCTCCCACTTTTTATAGGAAAGTTCTTTTCAATTATTGAGAGAGTATATAAAATATACAATTATAATTTTAAAAATTATTTTACTGATATGTCCTATTTATTTTTAAAATCTGCCTAGAAATACATATACTGTAATATGGGTGATATACATACCTGTAAATTACTAAGAGGTAAACATAATGCTAAGTGTTTGTGAATCACATAACAACTTAAAATGACAGGTACCTGGATGTTATACCGGCCCTTAAAGAGACAAAACTGGTAAAAACCAATGCATTTTTCATTCATTCTATAGAAGAAAAAATCGAATTACAACAATCATATTTAAGAAAACATTGGTACCAGGTGTATTTTTACTCCAGTATTACATGCTGTCCATAATTTATGAAGCTGAATAACAACATGTAGCAGTCAGGGAAGTTAACATCAGAGAGAAGAGGGCAAAGAGGTCCCTTCTCTACTTTCGGCAGTGTACAAATACACTGAAAGTAGATCACAAATACTATCATTGCGTTTAGAAAGCTTATCTCAGTACACAGCAGCACCAGTTGTAAACAGCAGAAAGAGACATACCTACAGCTTTCCATATATTTTGTGAAAACTGCTTGAGAAACATTTTAAAACCAGTACTCTCTATATTCAGATCTTTAATTCATGCCTTTTGAATTAAGATTTACTTTGAAGAAGAAGAAGCGTGTCCGAGAATAACAGACTGTATAAATAGCTTAAATTGATGGGAACTCAGTAGTTTGTTTTGGGCAAAAGATGCATTCACCCTTGACATCAAAGGGAGCAGAATTAGGTTCTAAAACTTTACCCTGAAACTTGCAGTTCATTTTCTGGACTACATAGGTGTGGATTTGTCAGGGGAATTCAGAGAGCTCTGCCCTTCCCCACACTGCGACCAGCTTTGTTCATGCAGTGTATGCTCCTTGGTGTGCTACAGTCATGGTTGCATGGCTGCATAGCTCCTCCCATACAGATTAGGACTATCCCCACCCCATGACTAAGGCCTGGAACAGAAATAAGGTTTAAAGGCTTTTATAGTACTTATCAGGTAATCTGAAATACTTGATTTATCACTGGTTTTGGTCATTTCAGGCATAATGAGATGAACCTTGTGCATACTAAAATATTTTTAAGAATATAGCAAGCCTCCACTCTGCAATAGATTGCCGTGAGTGAGCTTTTGAAGCAGAATACAAGGAACCACTTGTCCGAATGCAGTCAAAGAATTTGATATTTCGTTTTAAAAAGTGGAATAAAAATTATTTGATTTCCCTTAAGGAAAATAAAATCCTGATTTGCCCATATGTGTTACGCACCACCTTCTAAAAGAAGTAATGCCTTAAATTAGTTGTTCTCTTGTGCAGGTAATACAACATAGTACTCATGTAAAATAGTCATTTGTACAAGTTCTTTTAGTTGAATGGTATTTTAAAAGCATGAAATGGTCTAGTGATATTCTCACTGAAACTATAATCAAATAGGTGTTGTGCCTGACCTCGATGTTTGTAAATTCTAAAATATATTTGGCATTCGAGAATTAAAATTTCAATGTTCTGTATTTTATTTACATATTAATTCACCAACTAAGAAAAAAATAATTATATAAATAGATTACTAAAATCACAGAAAGGCTCCATCAACATGAATTGGTAACAGTCACTTAGAAGTAGATTGAAATAGTATTCCTGAGCTTTGTAATTTTAGAATTACATTTTCCTGAGAATTCATAGGTGTGTAAGTACACATATATGTGGTACGTGAACTCCAGATAGGTAGTTCATTAAATTATATTTTATTACCAAGAGAAGGTAAATATTTTTTCCCTTGAGTTACAGAGTTGCAATGTTTTAAATTAAGTGCAAAGACTTAAGGACATACTTCATTTGCAACACCAATTATTTCACTTTATTTCAAATGGATAACTTCAAGCTATCAATGCATAAACGATTATAGGATTGGGACCTTTTAGATTAACATGGAACAAAGATCTTTAATACATTTTTTTCAGAACTCAGTTTACCCTGTCTTTGTTAATATGCACTATTAGATAATAGTATTTCCACTACTGAATTACCATTATTTTCCAGTGCCATCTTCACTTCTGTACTTTTAAACAAAAACACATATGCTCATAAACCGAATTTTGATTCATCCAAGATTACGAATTTTGTAGTGGTTTAAGCTTGAGAGGCATTTGAAATCCATATTAAAGACAGACCACTATTCAAAAAACCCTAAGCATTGGAGAGATTCAAGTGCATTGGTGTAAGATTTTATCCCTTTGTGCAAATAACATTAATCCAGCGCTGAAAGGGTGTGTTTATATGTCACAGGGTATTTACAGCTGTGTCCAGCTGATTCCTGAAGTCGACAGACAAGCAGTGCTTCCTCTAGAAATGAAAGGATTTTTGTCCAAGTACTGAGCAGCTAAACGACATTAAGTGAGTACTAAAAGACATAGTTAATTCATGGGATATAAATGCTTCTTCATTATTATCCTGTTCTATGATTATTCAGTTTTACCTGTACAGAGGAACACCAGAAAGTCTTTCAGATTAGGACATGCTCTTTCTCCAAATACTCCTTCAGAACACACAATTAAAATATTTCCAGTATTAAAATATTTCCAGTATCTGGTGGCGGTGGAGCATCAGCCTCCAACGAAGGACATTTCACCTGAACATTAGTATTTTCCCCAGTGCTCATCCAAAAAGGTTGTTTTTGAAAGCCACTCCCGTTCGGTATGCCCATCTGGAAATCCCTCGCCCCGGCAATGCTTTGAGCAGCGGGTGTTTCGGTTCCTGCGGCGAGGCCTCTTATATCCACAGAGAAGGGCATGAGCAGCGACAGTAACTCCAGAGAGTGTCCCACCCGCAGGGGCTGCCGCCTTTGAGGGATCAGTTTAAGGCCCCTTTCCAGGTCTGCCTCCTGCGAGGCAGCATTTTGCAGTCCTCCTCCTCGTCCTCCTCACCATGCTTATAGGCAAGACAAAAAATAAACACCAAAACGTGTATTCTTTTTCCAAAGGTTCCTTCTTCACAAATCCTCAGCGCAGGCTTAAGCGTAAACTTCGGTCTCGTTCCGCGCACCAAAAGGAAGGGGGGGAGGGGGGAAACAAAAAAAAAAAAAGAAAAAAGAAAAAAGAAAGAGAAAGTCGTGCGGCACCAGAGGGGTGTGGAAGGGAGAGGAGCTACGCAGGGGAGGCTCTGCCGGGAGAGGCAAGTCAAGGGAGCCCCTCCAGCTGCAGCGGCGGAAGCGGCGCTGGTGGAGCGAGGGAGCGCTCGGACGAGGAGGAGGCAGCGGAGGGAAGGGGGAGGCTGCTGGTGTTTGGCGCCGGTGGAGGGAGTCATTCCTGCCGCTGCACTTCCGGTCGGCATTTTGTTCTGAGAGGGAGCGAGAGAGACACACACAGGANCCCTCCGCTCTCCCCGGCTCGGAGCGCGGCTCGGAACCGGTTCGGCGCGGCGCGGCCCGGCCCGTGTTGATGTTGTGAAGCAGGCTCGGGGGGAAGGGATTTGCCTCGGCCGCACACCCCCCGGCTCTACATGTTCGCTGCACTGAGGAGGAGACGGAAGAGGAGCCAGCCCCCCTCCCGGCCCGGATTATTGTTGTTATATTATCTCCCCTCCTCCTCCTGCTCCGCGGCGGCGGCGGCGGCCCAGCGGCGGCGGCGGCTCCTCTGAGGAGGGAGGGGGGCGGATTTCTCTCCCCCTCTCTCGGATTCTCGTTGGATTCAGACGCCGATTTGCTCAGGTAATCCCCCCTCCTTGTCTCCCCTTCCCCTCCCTGCCCTCTCCAGCAGCGGGCCGGGCCTCTCAGCCCAGCGGCCCAGCACTGCCGGGAGGAGAGGGGATTAGCTGTTATCCCGGGTAGAGGGGAATAAGTGGCAACCGGAGGTGTTTATTTCGCAGCCCCTCTTCCTGCTCGGTCGGGGCTGGCGGAGGAGGTTGGTTCCTGCCGGGCTGCCGGGAGGCCCAGGCCCGGCGGAGGGCGCAGGCCCGCCGGCCAGCGCCTTTACTCCAGCTCGGGGATTAGAAAGGCGAAGCGGCTGCTCAGTGACAGGCCTCAACCCGAAAAGAGCAGGAGGAGGAGGAGGAAACAATGCAATTAGTCGCAAATGTGCACTGATCCTTTGCCGTATTTACAACTTCACCTAGGGCAAGGAAGGAGGGTCCCAGTGCAGACAGCCCTCTGAAGTGGGCCAGGAGTAAGTGGAGGCATAGGGGAGGAGAGACAATGTAAATACTCAGGAACAAAAATGCCACCTCTCTTTGCTATTACCTTCTCCTTCTAACCAACTGTGTTCTGAACATTCAAAAGTTTGAATGCTTTTGGTTTTATAATCTGCAGACGTTTAATCTCTAAATAATATTATTGATTAGTGTGTTAATGACTTAGTATATTTTTAGCATAAAATAGTGCTTGAGGGATGATTGACACAATACGGACACCTGCAGACCCAGGAAATACAGATAGGCAAGGATATTGTATCAGGTACTCTACACAATCTTGCTGTCTGTGTGCTGTATACATTACAGGAATATATATTAAAAGAAAAAATACTGTTTTCTGTTTCTTACAAACAGAAAACAGGCAAGGGATCATGTGTAAAGTGCTGTGTTTATGACATTTAAGGGACCAAGGTGAAGATGAGATCTTAATCAAAGTACTCGAGAATCAAATGTAAATTTATTTAGGTGAAATGTGAGGAATGCTTAAAAAGTGTCATCTTTTCTTGTCAGGCCATGTCACTTTGAGATCCCGAGGTTGTTATTGGCTGTTTGTGTCCATGATGTTTGAATATGTAATTAGGTGTCATTTTTACAGGTCAAATGTGTTTTGAAAATGACTGTTTATTAATCTCAGATCTTTATGAATAAATGGCAGCTGATTTACAATAAAGTAAATCTTGGACTTTTAAGTGGTAGAGTTGTAAGTGTTGCTAAAAACTCAGGCAGATTTAAAACAAACACCCTGTGAACGAATAAAAATACTTCTACAGTAATTACATAGGTGCAGGAAATTTTAAGATACAAAGTTTTCATCCTTGTAGAAAGGAATTTTGTTAGTGGCAAAGGATTGTTGACATTATATAATTTGTTAAATTTTCGGCAGGTTTTTTAGTTGTTCAGGTAGATTTGTTGTTATAATACATGGCTACTGTATCTAATAGAGTAACTTTCTGGTGCATTGTGTTCAGAGTCTTGTAAATAAAACTCTGCTATCGTGCCTCCCGCATGCCCTGATACATGTTTAAAAGGGTGAAGTTAATATAGCTGTCACGTAGAAGGCGTGTTTTTAATGCTGTAAATCCGTGTAGTAGTCAGTAGCGTGTCCGTGATTTGTATTGGTCAGGGAGCAGTTTGAATTTTAAAAAGCCAGAAGATCCTGCTGAGCCCCAATCCCGGCCTCCCTTCCTCCCACTAATCTCCCATTCCTGTCTTTGTGCTGCCTGGTCCTGTTAGACACTGTTTGCAACAGGGCCTCAGGCCTACGTGCGTGGAGAGGAACCATTTACAGTTCGAAAAAGCAGCTTTTTATTTTTAAACTTTGTGAAATGCAGAGGGAGCCACTAGTCGTCTCCAGCTGTCCCCACCTCGGTGTATAACAGCGGAATTGCTGTGTGCTTTTGCCCCGTAGCGTGCGTGGAGACCGAATGTAACTCTGCTTCACAGGAAAGAAAGGACTGTGCAGAAGTAGTTGTAGTTCTTGGGTAGTTTTCATCATCAGGAAGCGACATTACAGCCCTAGCGTTTCTTTCGTCTCTGTTTCAGGCAGCTGCCGTTCTAAGAAGAATGTGTTTATTAAGCTAACAGTAGTGAACTTTTCTGACTGAGTTTTCGTTTAAGGAGGTTTTCTTTAAATATTCTAGATATGAGCAGGAAATGAGCTACTGTAGTTACACAGTTCCTGTCAAGTTTATCTTGCCAGGGTTGTGTGGTTGTGTTTACAGCACCCTGTGGGTTTTTTTTTTTCCTTTTTTTTTTTTTTTCATCGGAATGGATGCACTTTTCTGGAATGAAAACTACGTGTATTTATAAAGGGAAATATAAGATGTTGTCTATTTTCTTTGTAATGAGTTTTTTGGGTTTGTTCTTGTGAGCCATATGTGGTTAATCTTGAATTAGTTGCTTTATCACAGTTTGTATAGTTTTACAGAAATATTTAAAGTTGAAATGTTTGTAAGAGGACTTTTCTTTTGAGTTGCATGTTTTAGCATATATAAGAGTGTGTGTGTGTGTATGTGTGAGGCAGGCCTGTGGCACTTTCATACTACTTTTTCCCTGGTATTAGGAGCTTCCGCTGGTCCAGTGTTTATCACAACAGCTAGCTGCTTAATGACAATGTATTTATTTTATTGATGTCATAGAAATACAGAATTATTACTCTCAAGATGTTAGTTATAACAATTATTCTAACAAAAAAAGGAAAATGCTTCTTTCTATGGTTTATTTTGTACTTTTGACTGCTTTGTACATTTTGAATTTGCTTCCTCTGTACAGGATTTTTTTTCCTTCTCAACTTCTTGAACATTTTACCTAAAGTTATTCCAACAAAAATCTCTTCCTGAAGTCTTTTGCTGTTAATTCAAGCTGGTTTTATAACAGACACGCCAGTAAAATAACAATATTTTTTCATATTTGAAATGTTTAAGTTTTGATTTAGAAGCAACAGACAGGATCAGAGAAGCAAAATTACGTACCTGAGCCCTTTTGTAGATCCTTATTCTACATGAGAGCACAGGTACCCCTGTGAAACCTTATGCTTGAGACTCTATGTACATAAACGTTCATACAACTCTTCTTGCAGAGTCAAGGCCATAGACAGTAATTTCCTTAGGACGGAATCTTTCAGTTTGTTTGTGTTGTTGTGTTAGTGTGATTAGTAAGGTAATATAACTTTAGTCCTAAGTGTTCCATGTATATAGTCCTCTACAATATAAATAAACTATATTTTGGAGGATACTAGATGAAAAATAGGAATTGATTTGAGCTAGAGATCCTGCCCCTATTTTTATGAGTTCAGTGGCAACTGGACTTTTATGTGTCTTATATTACAATGTGTTAAACTGATTATATCAAATTTATATTAATATTTCATAAAAACTGCACAAGTAATATGAAGTTTCTGGATAATTGCTGTAACTAGAGAGAAGAAAATGTACTTCTATCCTGAATATCTAGACCTAGGAAAGAAATTAAGTCTTCAAATTCACAACTTTTTGATTTCTAGAAATTGTGTTAGAAGAGTGTGTAATCTTAATGAATGTGTGTAATTTGAATAACAACTATGGGCATACTCAATCAGAAAAATATGAGTAGTGATAGCGTTAGAATTGGGTGACTGATAGGTATGAGGTGAGTCATCTGGCATTAGGGTGGCTATTTAGTGTCAAAAAACACTAGGAATATTTAACATTTGAAAGAACGGCCATTTCAATACCGTACTACTTATTTTTGATCTTGTTTTTCATTTGCCTTTATTAGAACTAGTTCCGGTTAGGTTAGCTTCTGATTTTGAAGCATCAGCAGTAATGAACACTCAGTTGCAGAGAGATACCTGTGAGGAAATGCTTGAAATTGGTGATACCTGTGTATTGAGGCTAATAACTCTGTACAATAATGATCCCTTTTAATAATAAGAAAAGGAAATATTCTTGAAATTGCAATTGTTAAACACTTTAATATAATTCTTTTACATTTGTATTTTTATTTTCTTTGTGTTACAAACATACTTCTTAGTAGCTGATCCTGACCTCCAAAGTAGGTGTGAAAGAGGGCTTTACATTGACATCTATGACACCCCATGAGTAAGGAAATTACATTTGAGGAGATTGTGCAGGACCTGTGATTTGTGTCTCACTTCCTGTCCCTACTGTTAACCGTGGAAAATCTCTCCAGCAAAAGGGAGGGGAGAGAGGATTTTTGCCCAACTGTATGTGGAAGCTAAAAGGGATTCCAGTCAGATTGAACATGGTTGTTGATACTGTATTTGAAGGTGATTATCTGGTCTACACAAATAACTTTAAAAGAATATAAATATCCAAGACCAGTTTTCATGTTGAAGTCATAAAAATTCTAGAAAAAATTTATTTTATGGCCTTTCGAATTTGTATCAGTTTTAAGTGTAAGTAATCAGAGACCTCAGATTTTTTAATAGGTGTAGATAATTAAATTTTTCATTTTATTGCTGTGGTTTGATTTGAAGCACTTTGGTCTTTGTAGCAGTGTTTATGTGTAGACATGCAATGTGTTTTAGAGGAGCAGTGTCAAAAAGCCCTAGGCTGCAGAATGAGCGAGTCACAGAAGGAAACAGCAGACTAAGGAGCTGGGCCTATAACTGCACCACTGTGTTCAGCCCTACGCTCGCCGCCCCAGTTCAGTGCCTCATGCAGTGCATGGGAAATGCCAGCTGGCCACTGTACTCTTACAACCTAGTTTATATACTTATCATTCAGTGTGTAGCCCACTGCCTTATTACCTGCTGTGTAGATCCCAGTCTTTCAGGAAGGCTGAAGTGTTTTCATATTTTAATTTGTAGAGTTATCTCAAAATAAAGTGCTTCGCAGACATTAGAGACCTTTGTTTTTGCACGTCTGTAAAATATTTTTTCAATTTTATAGATGGAAGACTGGAATTGAATCAAAATAGTGAGTTTTAAAAGCTTATAAATCTTGTCTATTGTGACATGCTTTACACTTCGGATTTTTAAAGTTACTTTACAGCACTTAGGAAGTTCATAACATTGTTTTTGATGGCCTTATTTGTGGTCATGTTTGATCTACATTTCAACTTGTTAGGCTCATTGTTTCTCCTCCTGAAGTATGGAATGGGTTTTCACTGAAGACTTGAAACATCTATTAAATTTCAGCTCTTTTGGTCATGCCAGCAATTGGAAAAGAACAGACTTCCTGTCCTGAGAACCTAAAAAAGAATCACCATGTATCTCTTAAAGTTTATCAGGGAGAAGAGAGAACGGGAATAGATCATAACTCAAATCTCGCAAGTAATTAACTGTTGTGGCTACAATATTGAACACAGAGATACAAAATGTTACTGTTACTCTCTAGGATTGCTAGATCCTATTTGAAGGTATCCCATGCACTAGGTTGGAATTCTTGGGGGTGGAACTCTGGCTCTTGACCTGATAATTGTTGCAGTTGATGTAGAGTACTTGAATGCCCACCTCTGCACCCAGCGGTCAGGCCACTGCGATGTCAGTCAGTTGCCACGCTCCTCTAAAGCTGTTGGGGAAGCGAGGCTGTTCTGAGCTGTAATGAGTGCATTCTTAGCCGGAAAATTGCTTTGGAGATGTGAGATGTCCAGCCCCAAATGTGTAATTGTATTAGGCAGAGAAGTTCTTGAACTTTTTTCTTCCCCTATGGCTTTTTACGTCATATGCTCAAAGCATGGCTCAAGGGCTGTGGGTACATTATGGAACAGGCAGAATAAGTAGCACTTTAGTCTTATTAACTTCTTTCCTTTCTATCTTTGTGTGTGAAGGTTTTCTGTGACAGTATGTTTGTTGAGGTTTTTTGTTAGTTTGTTTTGGTTTTTCTGGTTTTGGTTTTGATTTTTTCTTTAAGAGTTGATTTTCATAAATGTCAATTTTTGGCAAAAGATGTCTTGAATGTGAAACTTTTCAATGCATTTGTTTTATTAACTGTGCTTTATTCAAATTCCTTAGTAGAAAAGTGTTACGTTCCACATAAGGCACCTCCTTTTATTTTGTAGGTGTTTCATGACATACATGTCCTGTGCCATATATAGGGCAGTGATCCTGTGAATAACAAGAAATGGTGTATGAGCGTTTAATCAATGACTATCATAACACACAAGGGATAAAATGTAGGTATAGGCAACCGTAATTCTGACATTTCTTAATACTTTGATGCTTGTTTTTGTAGTACTGACTTTTTTCTCTCTTTTTTTTCCCCCAAGCTCACTGAATAACAAACATATGTCTGTGATAATGCAATCTCTGTCTCTCATGTTTGAGCTCAGTCTTTCCTCTGTGTTAACTGGGTACTCAGAAAGGTTGAGGTTGCAAATACTCTGTCTCTGAAATTTTGTTTTCAAGTCTTATGGCTTAATAAGACTGTCCACATTTCTTTCATGTTGTTTTCCATTCAGATGTGTTGCTTTCTCTTTTTCTTCAGATATGCTTTCTGCATATTGAGGATAAGAGGAAGAATTTAGAGGGCCCTCACCAGATGCTATATACAGCAGTTGACTTAAAAAAACTGCTGTAGAAAAAATAATCTGGAACCTGCTTTTTGTAGTCTAAAAGGTGGAAAAATTTTGCTGAGATTCTAATGAGACTGTGGTGAGAACTTATGGGGAGTTCTTTGTGAAGATCTGAAATCTTTGATTTTTTTTTTTTTAACTTTGTTGTTTTGTTTTTCTGAAGGGAAAATCTAAAATCTGCTTGGTGATATGTTTGTTAACTTTCCAGTTAAAACTGAGGTGATGTGATTGCTTTTTACTGTGTGGATGCTGTATTTCCTTTTTTTTTTCTTCTTTTGAAATAGTGGAAAATGGATTTCTTTTTTTCTGCTAGCCTGCTCAGTAGTGGTTGGCTCTTCCTGGCAGTTACTTTTAAAAACTCATGTTGAGGCATAACCTGTTACATAGCATAACTTCATTTATCCTGTTAAAATTTGGCAGTTAAAAGGTTTTGAAGCATTGCTTAACAGAGTTACTAGCTGACTTTAGGAATGCATGTTTCTCCTTGCATGCAGGTAGGACTGGTTCTTCTCTCAGTTTCCTGGTTACTGACATACTATTTGAAGGCAATGGTGTAACTTCTGACTTTGCTAGACATCAGTCATTTGGGTCAAAATCTTCCATGTTGAGTGTCTGCTCTTTATTGACTTATTCTCTGAATAATGTTTGAAGTGAACATAGTTCACTGGCTTCTAAGGGTTGTGATAGAGGAAAAAATGTTTAAAAATTATTCCTGGCCTTTTTTTTCAAGCATTGGAGCACTGCTGTTCTTTGGGAAAAGGAGTTTAGAATTTCACTGTGAGATGACTTTTTGCATTAAGGATGTGCATTTTATTGCCATTTGAAAAGTTTTCAAAAAATTGGGCAAATTATTAGCGTGTAAAAAGATAACTGACTTGCCTGATTGTAGGCACTATTGTTGAAAAATTTTGTGTGCACAGCAGAGCTTTCCAGATAAGTTCTAAGCAGTGAGATGTGGTACAAACTCTTAGTTTTATGGTGTCCATTCTCTGCTTATCCACAATATAGATTAATTTGAATGTGTAAAAGACAAGAAGTGAAGTTGCAGATGGCTGGAAGGGTGAGCATATGGAGAAGGAGAATGGTGGACTGGAGCCAGATTTACACGGATGGGGAGGGAATGGAGTTTGAAGGGTAGGAATTGGGAGAAGGTAGGAGCTTTGAAGTTTTTAAGGAGCAGGGCCACTCCTTAAGATGATCAGCACATCTCCCATGAAGACAGTCTGAGATAATTTGGATTGTTCAGCCTGCAGAAAAGAAGGCTCTGGGGAGAGACTTCGCAGCACCTTTCAGTACCTAAGTGGGACATTTCAGGAAAGCTGAAGAGGGGTCTTTTACAAGGGCATGTAGTGCTAGGACAGCAGGGAATAGCTTTAAGATGACAAAGGGAAGGTTTAGATTAGGTCTTAGGAAGCAATTTCCTACTGTGAGAGTGGTGAGACACTTGATATGCTGCCCAGAGAAACTGTAGCTGCCCCATCCCTAGAAGTGTTCAAGGCCAGGTTGGATGGGGTTAGTTGAAGGTGTATTTGCCCATGGCAGGGAGGATGACCTTTAAGGTTCCTTCCAACGCAGATTCATTCTATTGTTCTATGAAATAATGACCAAACTGTGATGACTGGATAAAGGTGCTGGTGGGGCAGATACAAATGTCCTTAAGAAAGATAAAAGAAGAGCTGTGAAGCAGCCTTATCAAGAAGCCAAGGCAAAAAGGTACTGTGGATTTGCTTGTATAGTCAAGGAAAGCAGTTCGGGGGTGAGAACAGATAGGAAGTGTGTTCTGAGAGAGGCCAGGGAGGGGAAGGAGAAGAAATTGCTTGAGAAGCCAGACGTACAAAACAAGGATTGGCTGGGCAAAGCAGCATTATTTCACACAGAGGAATTCATTGTTTGAATTGTCCTTTTTTTTTTTCCCTAAACTAAGAAAATTACATGGAAAAAAGAAAAGCTCAGAAATTTGGACTACTTCTTGTAAGAGCAAATGATAGGAGATTCTGTAGTTCAGATTACCTGTGTAGGTACATGTGCCACCTTTGTGAATGCATTATGGTACTCTTAAGTCTCTCATCCCTTTTTTACTGACAACAGGATGTCTATTTCACTGATTGTGTAAAGTAAGTTGAATTGTATTTTTTAATTTTTTTTTTTTAATACAACGGTTATATGAATGACTCGTAGTGTTTGCCTGAGATATTGTTGATTCTGCCTTGGGGAAAGGGATAAACTCTTGAGATTGCTTTCAGTCTTGTCTTTTATGATTAAACATTTTGATTTCTCATTGGTGTTCAGTGCGTAGCCTTTTGCCTGAATTGTTTCATGTCATGGAGCCCTGCTCCAGAGACAGAAGTCTTAATTTCCTCATAGGCTTTTCTGTGGTCTGTATTGGAATATTGTAATGCTCCACAAATGCTAATTTTTTAAATGTTTTTGAGCGTAGTATGTAATCACATAAGTTGAGTACTGAGATGCAGAAGTTCGTCTTTATTAACTTTGGAAGTCTAACTGGAGCAAGTGTAGAACCTTAATTTTAAGTTAACTTGCTTTCCCCCCGCCGCCGCAACGTTTTGAGTCA
>VZTG01005555.1:0-26301 GCA_013397845.1 Melanocharis versteri | reverse complement strand
CCCCCCCCCCCCCATCATGATTTGTATGGTAATAGTAGAACAGATTTTGTTAATTTTGGTTACAAATATGACTAATCAGTGCTTGTTCAAATTAGGCTTTGGAGCCTGCAGGATAAAAGGAACACAGAAATATTTACCATTGGTAATAAAAATAGAATGAGATTCCCAAGAGTGATGTTTTTTCTGTTTCCTGCTATGTGATCTGAAGCCTCTTTCCCTTCATATTTTCTTTGTTTTTACGTGGAGTTGAAGTGTCATGTGTACAACAGACCTTACAGCCTTACAAATAGCCTCTGATTCATTTCCAGAGCAGATCCCTCCTGTAAGCTGGAGGAAGATTGGGCCTGGGGGTGGCAGGGAAGTGTTACACAATTACATAATCCAAGGACTGTGTTGGAATTCTTGGAGGCAAGGGACATTTATTAACTTTCGATTGACTTTGGAAAGACTTTCCTGTAAAAGTCTAGAAACTTTTGAGTTGATACTCTTAAAAGTAATGTTTTAGTATTTGTTGATATCAACTTTTCAGTGCTGAGTATTCTGCTTTAGAGGATGTTTTTAAAGTCATACCTCTAATATTTTTAATTATAAGAGTTTTAACATACAGCTATGCATTTAGTGTGATACATTTTTAAGCATTGTCTTGTAAAATAGCTGTTACAGTGCAGTAAGTAAAATTTTCAATCTTGATTTCTACATCATAAATAGGAATTTGAGTGAGATCAAAAAGGGACTTCATTGTGATATTGCTGTTGTAAAGGCCAGCCCCTGAATGTCAGTCAAAAGTTTGAGATGTGCGAGAGTGCAAAATGGAACTCCACTTCTGAGATGCTAAGTAAGGGATCCATATTGGTTAGATGATAGAAAACACTGGAGAGATTTTTACATCCTGGCATTCAGTTTGAATCACTTTATTTGAAAATCATATTCTCTCCTTCAGGTTTTTTCTCTGTTCTAATTAATTTTCTTTGCAATGTGATGTAGTACTCCTTCAGCAGGGGGATAAGGGAATGGTCATTACCCCATAAAATATAGAGCCAGTCAAAGACACTGAAATAGTGACAATCACATGTTTGAATGTCCTGCTACTGAGGAGGATTTCAGAATCTGTGTCTGATACCTCGAGAAAGTGTTCAGTCTCTGTCCTCCTGAGATTTTGAGTGAAGTGTTGGAGGCAGTAGCCAGTACACAGTGCCAAGTAATCAGTTTTCTATGTTAGGTATGTTCAAAGCATGTGTATGACTGGACTTTCCTACTCTGAAGATCTTGCGCAGGCTTACGTCTAAAACAAGTGTTGAGCTGCTTAGTTCTGACACACACTGAAGCAAGGTTGTAGATGAACTTTTCTGGTGATAAGTTAGGCGACTAATGGCTTAGAGAGTTGTAGGAACACACTGTGCACTCTACAGTCACTATTATAAAAGATTATTTAGAATTATGACTGCATATTTACTCACTGGAGTAATTCCCTCTGGCATTCTATCTAGCATGATGTAAAATTTAGTCATGTTATTTGCAAAAATAGATATTTTTACCGTGGAAAATATAATTAAAATATTGGAGGAATTGCAATAAAAGTGGTACAGTTTAAAGACTGTTTTGTCTGTAATTCACTAAATATCATTACATGAACAAGCCATCATGCTACTGGAAGGTAAACATTCTCAGTTTTCACATCCGAACAAGCCATCGTACTTCGGGAAAGTAAACATTCTCAGTTTTCACATGATACTATGATTTTAGCCTGCAACCTGGAGAAAGAATAATGAGAACCATTTACTGAATTTAGTGGCATATTAAATGCTTGTATTGAATTAGTAGACTTCAGAATAGGAATTACCTCTTTTTTTGTAAATGTTTGTGTTTATTCCTGACAAATCTTTTTTCTAGACTCAAAGTAGACATATGATGTCATGGAATTAAGCAAATTCCTGATCACCTCTTGGTAAGCAATTAGTCAGTGAAGTCTTATAGAAAGCTCTGTAGGTGGTCTTCTGAGCAGAATTCAACACATGTCCTGATAATCTGAAGTTATTGCGTGCACAGTTACAGTGAATGTTCAATTGTGTATAAATAGCATGTGGCAATTGCACATAACTTGGGTTAATTTAAACCTAAGTTTAAATTAACTCCATGTAACCCTACGTAAAATTTGGGAGAGAACAGTATTTGTCTGAAACAAAAACATTTAAGGTCTGCTGCCTGCACCTAATTATTGATACAGGTGTAAATTGGAACAAGTGTTTTGGGAAGGACAAATAAAATGGGTGAAATCCTCATTGTAAAATACACAAATTTTGAAATTCTGATAGAAGGTATCATAAAGCTTCTTATAGATATAGCAGGGAATTATTTTAAACAAGAACAGAAACATCAGTTTTATGATGATGCTTACATGCTTATGCTATTTTGTAATGAATCAAACAGAAAATTTAAAAATTAGCATACTTTAGTTTTAAAGGTGACCCTATGGAAATAGCATCAGTTACCAAAGGCATTAAACTTCCTGTACAGGATTTAGAAGTTTTATTTGCAAAATGACAGTCACCTGAATAGGAAGAATTCAGTTTAGTTTCATGTGCATGATTATGATTTATAAATATTCTGTAAATCAAGTTACATGCAGGTTCATTTATAATGTTTTAGAATTCTACTTTCGCAAATTGATTAGTTTCAGTGGGTTTACACAAGTATGATTACTTTAAATTGATATCAACGTATTTGCTTCCTAAAATAAGAAATAACGAAGACCTTAATTCATGTATAATAAAATATTTATTTAATGAACTTAGTGATTATAGTAGTAAATAGTGGGTGCACACAAGACAAAATAGCTCTTTTTTTCTTGATTTCATGATAATTTTTAGGCTAGATTTGCCCATTAAGGCTAACAACAGCTTTGTGATCCTGTTGTAGTTACTTAGTATTGTTCTGTGGTTAATTTGTTTTTTTCATAATCCTTGTTAAATGTTTTGTGAATCGTTATAAGTTAAGGATGTTTGTATTTTGGGGGAATGGGGTGGGAGTGGGTTGTGGTCTGGAGTGCTAATTGCTGAAATGTAGTGGTGGGCTCCCGCTTGTGATTGCTTTGCAATAACATTCTGAGCTCTGAACATAGTTTAATAAATTCAGCACTCATTTAGCTTACTAACACACTTATCAGTGTTGTGTTAATTATTGTCAGATAACTTGAAAGTTTGTTGGTTTTTTTTTTTATAAACGCCTGTGTAAAATGCTTATGCATTTGTTTGGGTTTGTATTTGGTCAGATACCTGTCCACTGCAAAAGCAGAGAGTTGTCTTTGAGAATTCACCTTAAAATCTTTTAGAAATAAGAAGTACTTGCTTGACAGTCATGTCTTAGAAAATGTAGAAGAGGATGTTTGTTGTGAGTAAACAGTAGGAATAATTAGCAGTGGGGGGAGCTCAAGTTCCTTGTAATATGAAACTGGAAGACACAAATGTAAGTGAATGTTGGATTATGTGAGATAGCAGTTTAGTACTATGCAGAATACTACTGTTAGTATAAATTTGTGTCTCAGACACAAGTATTATCATTTGTGCCAAAGCATGCAGACAATAATGTCAAACATTTGGCCTGGGAAGGCCACTTGTGGTTCTGCAGGCTGTAATTTATGATCTCCCATGGCAACTGTTAAAGAGAAAGAAAGGATTATGAATTGAGATGTGTCCCATGATCATATTCTGTGAGTTTAACGTGAAGGTTTTCTTTTTTCTGGGCGTAAACAACCTGTTCACACGGGACCAGATCTTTACGTTGCTGCTAAAGTGCCCTGTGTTTTTAATCACAGAGACTGGTAAACTAGCAATTATTATGTTGGGAAACAGCGCAAAAACTCAGTAGTTTTATGGCCTGGACAAGTGTCTGCCAATGGTTAGTATGCCTGCCTGTATGGGTGCCTTGGCATCCAAAGTAAGAATGAAAGACTGTTAGCTACTCCTTGTTCCTGCTTTAGTGTGTGTGTATGTCACTCTTGATGGAAATCTAAGGTATTTGTAAATTCTGATCCATTTGAGATGCTTCTGGTTTCTCTTCATATGGCATGTGAGTGAAATTAGAAGGGTATCATCCTTAATTTTTGGTGCTTCTGAATTGTTAAGATATTCCCAAAAAGATGTGTAGCTTCTATGTCTCCTTCGTGCTAAAATAACTTTCAGTTTGGAAAAAAAGCAAATGGATTCTAGCAAAGCTGCAGAGAATTGAGAAAAATCTCAAAAATGAGCTTGTGACTTGTGAAATAGTGTTAATGTTTCACAGAAGAAAGATTGAGCTATCATTCTAAAAAGTGGGTGTTATCAACTGCATCTCAGGAAAGACTGCAAAGATCAGCTTTAGTCTTCCCTCAAAGGTACTGCCCTACAAATATATGTTTCTAGCAGTGCTGTGGTTTACATTTTATTTTGTACATATTTGTTTTCATTCATCAGTGATTTATTATTGGCAAACAGCTATAACTGTACTTGTCTTATAAGAGAGTGAACTGAAAAGCATAGCACATTTATTTTAGGATATTTTAAAATATTTCATTTTAAAGTTATTAGAAGATACAATGATAATAATTTTTATGAGGGTTTAATATTTTTTTCAAGATAGGTAAATATTAGCTCAGTTGGTTGGAGCATGCTGCTAATAATGCCAAGGCTGGGGATTTGATCCCCATGTGGGCCACTCATTTATGAGCTGAATGATGATCCTTGTGGGTCTTCCAGCTCAGAATATTCTGTGATCCTTTGTGACACTTCAAATATAACTTACCTGTGTTTCAAAATCCACTCCCTTCCTAGAAAAAAGGAAAATGTAATTGCAAATTATTATGGTTCAACAGGTTATGAAAATAAAGCACTCAGCATCCAATTGTGTAAATTCTATTAAAAAATTAAGCATGACTCACTAATCTAGTCTTCACTTTATTCATTAATTTGATTATCTGCATGGTCAATTATGATTATCCGTGTATTTGTAGCATATGGACCATGGTTCACCTTTACCTTAGCAACAGCTATGACGATAGTGCTGTCTAAATTCTAGACAAAAGTTTTGTATAAAAGACTCAGTGAAATTGAGAGCTGTAATTAGCCTTCTCTTCCATGGTAGTGAGGTTCAAACCTTGAAGAAGAAGAAGGTTGTTGTTTAGAATGAAGTACCTGGATAATAGAGTACATAAAAGATAAAGAAGAACATCTGTGGGTTGTCAGAGATGGAAGGCTTCAGTGTGGATTTTTGTGGTGTGACCCTGTGAGGACTAAATTAACCTTCATGAGGGAGTTCTTGGGCCTTCCCCATATGCCTGTAACATAGTCAGCTTGGCAGTGCAGCCTGGAACTTGGAGCTATGTCCCTGCCCTAAGACATACTTCTTTTACATTTGTTCATCAGTTTAGAATTCAGAGGTTTAGATATAAGATGCACATGGATATTTATTTGATCAATTAAATGATATCTACAACTCATAGAAATAAAGTTCACAAATGGGAAAATGCAAATTTTGCCGTTTTGATCATTAATTGATGACCAATTTTCTCTTACTGGAAGGTGTGACTTATTTATATAAATATGGAAAAAATAGTTGCTGTACATGACTGAGTAGAGAAGCAGTAGCAGTGCATTTATCCTCTCTCAGGTTTTACCAGTCATTTCTTTGAACAAGTATTGCTAAGAGCACTATTTTCTTTCACATATTAATGGGGTTTTTTGGCATGTTTTTTATTTGTCAAGTTCATTAACTCCTCGCTTTTGTAAGTGAGAGCTTGTATATGTGACATAATTAGAATATACTTTCTGGAAAGGCCATGTAAATACTTTAATAAGTGAAGTTGAAAACAGGCTTAGCTAAACCTAAACCAAGCTGCTCTTACACTGAGACTTAGGTTTCTGCATTTCTTTGATGTCAGTTTAAATATCTACTTTTTAGAAAAGTGTAGTCATTTTTCATTAGTAAGGGCTTGCTCACCTCTCTCTTTTCCCACCCTCCCCCACAATTTTGAAATTGGCTATTTAATCACTAACTCTCATAAGCCAATGAAGAAGCCGCATCATGAAAGAATGCTCAGGGGTACAGGGAAGTAAAAATCTTTCTCGTCCTGTTTTACTTTGGAGCATTGACAGAAGATATTGGTTGGGTGAAGTATGAATGAGGCTGGAGCTTTGCAAGTATGTGACATGAACTAATGGTCCCTTTCTCACCTTGCAAAATATAAAGGGACGTATTTTGATGTCAGTGGGTTGAATAGGTTTGTGGGAGAAAACTTGATTTCTGAGGGAGAATTTGTTGTTGATTTGCAATGAATTTCATTGTTCGTTTTGTGGTATTGCAGTGCTTGATTAAAAGTATTTATAAACGATTTGGGAATACTGACTTTCAAAATATGTTGCTAAAATAAATCCTGAGAAATGTTTTGGCTGATTGGAAGATATTAACAACTTACATGTTTCAATATAATAGAACAGATAATTTTGCCTGGATCTTTTATTTTCTTGGCTTTTGGGGTATGATGGATTAACACGTATGAATGTGTTGTCTCGTTTTCTTACTTCTATTAAGTTTTAGCAGTGATGTGATCTAGTGAGGACTTTCTCTCTATATGGAATGTACAGTTTTTGATGAGACTCTGCTCCAAAGCAAAATAGAAAAAGTGTATGGCATCTCTGGTTTTTGGAAATCTTACATCAGTAAAAATCCTTAACCTGATATTTGAAAACAACATAGTGGTATTTGTGGGGAAAATTCAAAACAAAGTGTACTAGACCTGCAATTGTAGAATGTAATTGAAGTGTTTTATTTTAGAAATACTGTAGTGTTATAAAGCTGAAACAACTAAGTTTTGTTATTTTAAATTAAAGTCAATTTAAATGGAAATATTTTCTAAGATGTGTCCACTTTGACGTATGATGACAGTGTTCAGTGAAGCATTCTAATTAAAAAAATTATTGAGTTAAATGGGTAGGTGTTTGGGAAGAGCATAAATATTTTCTCTCTAGCCACTAAAGGTGAGAGAAGTGGGATTTTCACCAGTGTCTCCCCCCTGTACTTTATTTATAGAGGTCTCATATGCTGTAATGTAATCTGAATAATGTCCTAAAATTTATGGCCATTAAATTATTTCTGTTTCTGCACATGTATAAGTTAGTAGCTGTAAGATGTCTTCCAGTCTTGTATGGTTCTTGCTTTTCCAGTTATTTTCTAGATCCTATCACAGTCCACTTCAGAGACCACACACAGCTTTGATCTCATGGATTATTTAAAATTTTTGCTAAATAGGCAGGTTTATTAACATATTACAGGAGATGCGAAGGACTTTGGGAAAAGGTTCGGTTGCCTCAGCAGTAGCATGATTTTTTTTTACCAGATGTGTTTTTGGAAAGTATAAGACAGAGCTATGGTATCTGTGGTTCAGTTTGTTATCTCTCATCCGTAACCCTGCCTACTATATATTTTTTTTGTCAGGTTCATATGGCAGGACAGTTGTAATATGAACAACTATAGTTTTTCAGCTACCCAGTTTTGAGTGTGCTACATGTAAGTTTCCCTAAGATAGAAAAATGCTCTGGGTGCAATGATTATGTTAAAGACCAGCTAGGTAAACTATGGTAGTCAATGAAGTTTAGCTGAATTTACTAATTTCCTGTACTAAAGTTGGTGGTTTAATTATACAAGTTTGACAGTATAGTACTAGGGAAGCATAAAGACTATTAATCCAAGCTTTTATGCATGATGCAAAATTAAATCTCTCTTTTCAGAGCAAGGGAGTTTATAAGGAGTGACCATGCTTAGTCAGTGCACACCCTATCCTAAATTATAGAATGGATGTTTTGTTTATCTGAACAGCGATACTTTTTCCACAATAGAAGGCTTTGCAATTACTGACATTAAATGAGTCTGTTAAACTAGTTTATTCAGAACTGTTGAGTTGTAGTGAGAAATAGTTGATGTATGATCTTCTATGATCTTCTGACTCTCCAAAAGTGGAAAAGTAAGGAAAAATGCTTTTCTTCAAAATTGGTGAATGCAACCTCTCTATCAAGTTTTACTCACCTTTTGTGGTAAGAGCCTCCTTAACACTGCAATTCAATTTGAATCTGTGAAAAGGACAGTTTTTAAAAAAGATTAAATATCTGTGGTAATACTGTTGCATGCAGTCATTACATATTGACTGAAGAGTCCTTTCTGGATTATATATCTTTCCCTTCCCATGCTTTGTGTTTGAGGTGGAAAATACAGAGTTTTACATTTGTTTTAAATCAGTTTACCAAATAGATTGTCATATGCAGGAGTTTAACTGTGAAAAATACTAATGAAATCTGAAATCCTCTAATAATTTTCTAGTTTTACAGTGGTTCTTCTGTTAGACCTCATTTTGGTATTGCTTGTCCAGCCACCCTTGTAACTACAGCTTTAATTTACTGAAACTAAAGAAGTTTTTAATGTAGGTACTGTTACTGATAAGTGTTACTGGCCAGAAATTTTTATTATTGGCTTGATATCATTAATCTTGCTTGTATTATCTGTCTGAGTTTGTGCCTGTATGTAATACAAAGAGAATTAACAAATGTGTAATTTAAAAACTGGTTTGAGTACCAGGCGGAAAAAAACCCCAGGCAGTCAAACTGTGACTCTTAACAAAAAATGTATTGATTCCTAAAAAACAGCCTTTCAGAATGTTTGATTATTTCACTATGATGATGTCAGTTGCCTTTCAGTCTGTTTTCTGAAACAATGGAGTAACATGCATTACTGTGTTGGAAAACACTTTATTATTTTTCATAAGGATTTGTCTATTCAACTGAATGTATTAAACCAATGAGAGATATCCTACAAGATCATATATTAATATTAATAGTAATCACTCTTCTCTGTACTTGAAGTTATCTCTGAGTATAATTTCTTAGCTTTTCAAGTTCTTAGCTTGAAGTGTATGCAAAACACGGTAAAATGATGTAGAAGGTGGTATGACTAAAAAAGGAAAAAAAAGTTTTTAAAAGCTTTGCAACATTCAAATTTTCCATTACCTTCATCAAGGGGTCTTCCTGGCTAGTGAGGTATCATACCCAGCTTCAAATCACAGAATTGTTCTGGTTGGGAAAGACTTCTTAGATGGATACGAACTGTAAATAATTGAATTCAACCATTCCACAGCTTACACAGGTTGTGCCTTTTGCCTCGAAATTGTGTAAATGATTAATTAACTGTTAATTAAATTATTAAGAAACAAATTGTTAAGAAGCACCTTTTCTAACTACTGCTTGAGAGAGTTTGGTTGCATTGTAGCAGAAATGTTGACCGTAAGAAAATTTTTGTGAAGTTAACCGCTAGAGTAGCAATACACTATTTTGACATTCAAACTGATATTTTAAAGAATGTGTTATTACATTCTGTTGTTTAGGCCTTGCTTTAACCATATATTTTGCATTTGACTTTGGATTTTGTTTGTGCTAAATAGGTCTCACTGAATTCCTATGTAAGGTTGTCTTTTAAAAGGTCTTGTGTTGAGGGCTGAAAATAACTACGTGCAGTTTAGTGGCCTCTCCCTGTTCACCACATCTTACATTGATCAGGCATCTCTGCCTACCACCCTTTAAAACTCAAGACAACTGTCTGCTCCTTTACAGGCCAGTGAACACATCTGCAGGATCCATAAATATCCCTGAGAAATACTGCCATTGAAGCCCAGGCTGTACTTGCCCCTTCACTGAAGTACTACTTAATTTCTAGTATTTACTAGTGCTGTTGTTTGTGAGTCATGAATCATCTTGGGTCATTAAGCATTTTGAAGAGGATTACTTGACAGTGTTGGAGTTGGTGCCAAAATATTCCTGAAGTTTTACACAGAAGATGTTATGCTTTAGAAAGCCCGTATGCTTCATTTGGAGTTTGGAGGTCAGGCTGTCCACAGAATAGAACTCAAGTTAGAGAAGAGCTTGCCCTTAATATCTGAAATAAGAACCTGTATAAAATTAGCCATTTTCAGTGAACAGTGAGGATTAAATTGAAAGCATGCCATATATTCATCTGCACAATGTTGCATGATGGGTTAAATATATACCTATATACACAGAAGTTTCAGACCTCAACTGTGAGTTGTTTTCAGTCAGTTTATTCAGTAGACCAAAACCACCTTCAAATGAACTGTTAGGGTTTACTTGGGAAGTGAAATATCAGGTGGAGTTTGAGTTTGGTTCTCCAGAGAGCAGCGTGGATAATTGTTCTACAGTACAGAAGTAGAAACCATGATAATTTTTCTGACTTTGCAGTCTGCAGTAGTAGTAACTTGGTTAAGTCTTAGATATTTTTCTCTAAAGTAGTACCAGTAAAAATGGCCAGAGGTTGCCAGGATTGTTATGCTGCTGTGCTGCAAACAGAGTAAGGTAAAGTTTCATGGATTCTGCCAAACAATATGATAGAAATTCTTCAATGACCTAGGTGTTTTTCAGTGATTGTATGTTTTCATTTTAATGTGGTTATAGTATATAGTGTTATTATATGTATATAAATATATATATTGTCAGGTATGTGGGCACAGTGAGAGTGTTGGACAGTGGCTCAGCATAGGGATGTGAGTATTTGGAGTGACCAATTTCCCCACACAGAGTGACTCTCAATAAGATGGTAGAAATGGGTGAAACAGAAATTATCTGCTTTGGATCACTGGATAGTCTCTGGGGTATTTGGAGGTGAGAGGCCTTTCATCAGAGTAATTTTCATCATTGATGATGAAGTTCCCATGACCTTTCTCTCTTTGTGTGGGTTTAATTTCTTTGCTTGGGGGGTTTGTTTTTGTTTTCCTTTGTAGTTTTTTGCCCCTGTATATCTGGGTTCAGGTGTACATCTCAGGTTTAAACCATTACTCTAATATTTACAAATTTGGAAGTATTGATAGGACAAAAAAATTCAGTATATCTGTGCTCTCAAACATTATGTCCTTTTCTCACCACTGCTTCCACTGACACTGACATTGGTGTACTATATTGCTGGTGTCCTGTCTTGAGGTAGCAAAAGGAGCAGGATTAATCCTAGTTTTTCTTGGTATTTTTGTAGTAAATGTTTCTCTTGATCTTTGCATGAAGCAGTGGGGACAGCATGGAAGGAAACATGGCTAGTGAATAGAACTGAGAGAAAAGGAAAGCAGTAAGAAGTAAAATAGGTGAATTTGAGAAAATATTTTTGCAAAACAACATTTTGAAGAGTTGCTGGTTACAACAGTAGTAGGAAAGGAGGTATATTTGTTCTTTAGAGGTTGGAAATAGACTGAAAAAGGCAAAGGGAGATAAAGGAATGGTTAGAGTCTTCCTACTGTTTCTCAATACAACTCTTAATTGCATTAGAAAATTGAAATAGAGATTTTTTTTCTTGAGTACCCCCTTTCAGGATAAGATTAGGTCATCTCATTCTTACCCTCCTGTTTGTGCACTATGTTTCCTTTCTCATTGAAATGAATAATGAATTGGAGACAGTGCTGTGAGAGCAGTAGCTTTCAGTGGCAGTCAGTTCAGCTGTTATATGGAACTTTACCCTGTGCTTTATGTCAGCACCTTTAGTGCTACTACTCTCACTCAGCATCTCCTATTCTCAGGTTGTCCTGCATTTATTGTTTTGTATGTTAATTTCTATTTACTCTTCCTGTTTTTACAGAAAGCCATGGGCCTAACTTTTGTCAACGATCATGTTATTTCTTGCTTCATTTTTTCTGTTTGTGTTAATTCTTTTAGATTGTGAACAGTCTAAATTTTAAATATATGAATAATTCTGAAGTGATTCAGATGCCAGCTTCCATGTCTTTAATCTAAGCCTACAATACAAAATTTTTATGAAATTGCCACACTAATGCAAAAGTAAATGAACCTGAAATATTCCTGGTGTATAAAACACATGTCTTCTAGGCCTAAACCTCCATTGTCAAAATACGATAGCATAATGTTTTTGTATATTGACAGAGGCTTGTTTGCACTTTTGCTATATTTCAGTTGCAAAGTTGCAGGAAGTCAGCAATGACCATAGTTCAGCTGGTGCACAGCAGCCTGAAGAAGAGACCTAAGCCAGAATACTGGCAATATAAACTCATTCAGCAATTCATCAGGAAAACAATCAAATCCATACCTGAAATAAGTAGGTTTTCAAAAGTGGTGAAAGAGTAGCTCATTACCTCAGCTATGTGGCTGCCTTCTAAACCAAAAGTTGCAGTAATTCCCAGGAAAGGTGGGGTACTTTGTGGGTAAATAAAGTAGGTAAATACAGTTATGTTTATATGTTTATATAAATAGTTACCGTGGTTAACTCTACCCCAGCTGAAACGAGCATCTTAGTGTATACAAGTTATACCTTGTTTAGGGTAATCAGCAAGTGTTCTATGTTTTTTAAGGAAAGTATTGTCCGAAAAAGATATCGAGGTGGAGAACACAAAGGACTTGTGATGTATCTAGGAAATTTACTTTGTATACAGAAGACAGAACAAAGCATTCAAAGCATTTGACTATTACTATGAGAGGAGCAAATGATTAGTATGAGATAAGCAAATGTCACTGCCTTATTGACAGTGTGGAGGAGATGGAATGAAGTGTGGTGTGAGACAAAGCATGTAAGTGATATGGGAAAAACAGCAAATTCTTGCAGCTGTAACATTGTGGGGTAGGTATGGAAGCTGGTTGAAGACAGAAGACAAAAAGGTGGACTCAAAATACCATGATGACAGTTGTAACAATGAATTAGGCTGTGGGGCATGAAAACAAAATCAGTCTGAAAACAGAATGTAAATGACACAATCAGCTAAAAAAGAAGATGACAAAGTGGAGCAAGTGTGACAGAGGGCTACTGAGATGGTTAGGGGGCTGAAGCATGAAATTTAGAAGGAGAATCTGAGGTTTGGTTGCCGTGGTGAAGAGAAAGCTAAGAGCGGGATTGAAATGCTGTCTTTAACTGGCTAATAATGACCATTTATGTAGAAGACAAGGCAGACCTCTCTGAGGGGCAAAACAAAAGAAGCAACAGCTGCTGTTGCAATAAGGGAAATGCTGACTGGATTTAACTGGGAAAAATTCACAGTGAATCTACATTCTTGAAAGAATTCAGATTTTGACTGGGATGGCCCTTAGTAACCTGACATAACTTTGAGATTGCTCTTACTTTGAGCAAAGGGTTGGTCCAGATGTCCGTTTAATAGTAAATAGGCTGATTTTGTGCCAGCTTCTGTTTAGAATCATTGTCTATATTTGGTAGCAACAGGAGTTATTGAGAGAAAGCTTTGTTAAAGTACTGGCTCAGTTCAGTCTTACTTGGGTGATGTATTCAAGATAATCCGAGTGTGAATACAAAATTTCATTTAAGTACAACATTTGGAAGTTACTTACCTGTCTAAGATGAGTTATATGGTACCTCTCATGGATTTGATGGAATTAGGTATTTCAGTTAGATAAAGATGTTTATCTAAAAGGTAGCTTTTAAAATGTAATTTCAAATTTCTAGATCTGATTTACTGTAATTGCATATCCAGTTTTTGAAATTCTGTGTTTAAATGATGAAAGAAAGAGAGGGAATCATTGTACTAAAGTAATTTACCCAGAGGTGTTTCCTTCTGGGTGTTACTTAAAGCAATCATAATTAGAAGCTCAATTTCTTCCTAATATTTTTATTCTTTATTTCCAGTTCCTATGGATGTACCTTTTTTGTAGATGGAGACTATTGTTATATCTTCAACTCAATGTTCTTTCACAGTAGTGATATTTAAAGAATATAATTTAGTATTTTCTAAAGAACATACTTTATTTTAGCTGCTGAAAAGTTATATGCCAGTTAAGAATCTAATTTTGTGGGTTAGTGCAAGAAGGAATGCACTGTAATGTAAAGCAGCGTTAGACATTAAAAGATAGTTATTAGGAAATAAGAGTTCTGAAAAATGAATCCACAAGCTTTATAAAATAGGGACTTGTTAAAAAGCCATGAATAAGAAAAGAAGTTATCACTTGTGGATATAAAGTTGCTGTCTATTGTCAGCATATAGAAGGTTGGGAATACCTGTCAGGAAACATTCAATGACCTTGAGAGCTGCAGAAATAGAGTTAGGACAAAATTCAAGTGTGAAATGTTGGTACATTTAAAGATTCACTACTAGAATTTATGCTGTCAACAGCTTTTCAGCATGGTATGTCAGAGGAAGCATAAGACCTGTGTATATTAATGTTATTACAAAATACTTAGTCATCAGTGAAATGAGATGACTAAAAAGCATATGCAGTTTTTTATTCTATCAGAAGAGGTATCTCTTTGTAGAAATATTCAAGTATCAGAGTATATGCATTGACAATGTATTGGTGTGTGATTCTTTTGGGCTCAGGAAAATAATCAGATGGTATCAAGTGTAGAGGATAGTAAGAAGGTTGGGGAAATTTATTTTATGCAAAAACTTATTTTTGTAAGAGAGGGCTCTCAGCATAAGTTACAGTGCAGCTAAACTAATTTAAACTAATTAGAACTAATTTGTTTACATGACTTCTGGGCTACAGCTGGCTCGTGTCTGACTAACTCAGAGTGTTTACAAGTGGTACTCTTAATATTTGACCTATTCATGTAGCAATTCCCAAACCTTTTTTCCCTCTTGTTCCATTTCTGAGCTTGTGGGACCATGTTTTGGGTTTTTTGGAGTTTTTTGGTTTTGGTTTTTTTTTTTTTAAGAGATTCTCCTGCTATTAAATCTGTCAAGAGTATATTCTGCGTGTGTTCTACAGCCCTTTAGGGGTTTGCAGAGGGATGATACAAATGAGCTCTAAATTTTCTGGAAAGATTCACATCTAGAAAGGAGAGGAGCTACCAACCAAGAAGATGCAAGAAAAAGGGAACATAAATTGGCTGTGAATAATTCCGGTCTGGAAATTTATATAAAGCTCTAGAATGCAAAAGAATAAGATATTGGAATAAACTTCTAGTAAGAATGATGAAGGCAAAATATTTATGAAATTACTAAATGCTTGAAGTACATTATGTGATGTAAATGATAATGGTCTGGACTTCATGATCAGGGAAATCCTTATTTCTTAAGAAAACACTGTGAGAAAATTGTTTAATAATTTCTGATGTGAAAATATAAAATCTATAAATAACAAAAGTTACAAGAACCTGAATATCATATTCTGGGACTAGTGTATTTAGCCATATTCAGAGTAATGGAATTACTGGTAGTTTTAGGCAATAGCTGTCTTTGAAAGGGAACTTAATATCTAATTTATTCAGGTGGCCTTCTAAATGTATACTGAATTTTTACATTGATAGCTAAAATTTCTGTTCTTTTCTTTTGTGGTTTTTTTTTTTTTATCTGTTGGGAATGTAGAGTCATTGGTACTACTAGAAGGTGAGATTAATTTGTCCCCCTCACTTCGCTCTGCTGGAATTTACTATTCATACGTAAATCCACTGGTGCTAATAGGATTAAGATTTCCGAGTATCTTAAGGTGGAAATGAAACAAACATTTATAGTGTTGGGCTGTTTCCATTGAAGGATTTGTGCAAGTGTAATGTGGGACCAGAGAAATGGTGTGTTTGAAAGGAAGAACCTGATTTGATGCTGCATTTGAAGGTGGACACTTAAAAAAACAAATGCACTTGCTCTGCATGTTCCTTTTCTTTGAAATGAGTACATTTCAAAGTAATGGTGTTGATTTGTAGTCAATGCTGCTATAGGAGCTATTTTTTTGAGATAAAAGAATGGCATTGTGCTATGTGATTCACAAAAAAAAATCCCATACTTAAGACCCTGTTTTGGAAAGCATACTTTCTAAATGCATATTGTATTACTTGGTCTCTTTACCAAAACTATTTCTGTTGCTGAAGTGCATTTCTTTGTTTCAAAGTAATTGACTTGACTGCTTCATTTTTACTCTAAAATAGTTTTGCTCTGTCTTCATGTATACTCAGAGGGGACTTTTGTTTGTGAATGCTTTTGTGAATGACCACGTTTGATAAATTTTAGAAAAGAGTGTGGAAAGAATGAAGGAGGCTGAGTAGTTTCGTGATCTGTTTCTGTATATCTTAGCAGATGTGCCATCCCATTTCTGTCCAAATGTAAAGAAAAATTGAGGCATCAAGAGGTGAGTTTGCCTAGACCAAAAATCATGTAGCGAATGAATTGATAGTTTAAAAAAAAAGGAACCATATTATTTCTAGCCCAATTTGGAGTCTCATGTTTTTGCCACGGTTTCAGTCCATGTGCTTGGGGCCAAAGAAAGGGTTGATTATGATAGAGAAACCTGTATTATACGAAAATCAGAGACCACAGAGTTTAGCCTACACCTTGAACTGCAGCCTTAAAAACAATGGTGATGGATATGGTGATAAATCGTCCCTTCTTTACCTAACAAGGTCAGCAGTCCTTAGCTGAGGAGAAAATACTTTGTGAATTCCCCTATCCCAAGAATGTAGTAAACTGAGTGAATAGCATCATGATACTTGGCTGTATCAGTGTTCTTTACCAGGTGTTAATATAATGAAAATTTTAGAACCACTTGTAGTCACCAGTACACAACTTCTGTCCTTCGCAGTCGAAAAATAATGAAAACTTTCAGAGTACTAACTGATTCTGTTGTCCTCTCTTCCCATTAAATTTTTTGATTAATAGGAAATCATTTGAAAACGCTTTGGAAGAAAAGCTTTTAAGTTTGGCAGTTACAGAAAGTTAAATACTTACTGTTCTAGAGGTTTACAAAATTTGTGTGAAACTAGACAGAATTTTACATTTGTAAAATTTAGGTTTGAGCAAGCAGATTCTACTGTATCATTGAAGTAAAGCTGCAAATAAATATATGTAGATGAGACTTTGATTATATTACTTTAATTTTCTAAGTTGCTGCTGGTTATGCCGCCTTCATTTCATGACTTACTAAATTGCAACAGCATTTCATGATCCCTATTCTATTGAATCAGGGATTTGATAAGCTACCTCTGAGTTCAGTTGCTAGTCTGTTCAACTTGCTGACTATCATATGTAATTTTCTGTAGTATTTCCCTATCTATAAAGAGAAGTTTCTTGATATTGTGAGTGCTGTGCAATTCCTTAGCATAATTTCATACAGAAAGAAACACGGTCGTACCAAATTCTGAAACTTTTCTGCCAGCAGCTGCATCTGAAAGAGAAGCACAGTTTCCTATGGCAGGCTTCTTGAAGGCTGTCTTGGCCAAATGTGGCATAAGCTTTAATTAGTTCTTTCCATCCATGTTGTCTCAGAATAAAATCAGTCATAACTTCACTTTATAGCATTGGCTAGTATCCATGTAGCTCTGAATTAGGAATGGGATGTTGTGTGTTTTATGTAGCATATCTATAACCTGATAAATAAGGATTATCCATAAACTGATAGGTAAGGGTTAAAGGCTGAAGTTCAAGTTGGTATGAATACAAAGCTGCATGAAACAAGTTCTTGGTTCTGCTGCACATGAAACTGTTTTGCTCAATCTCCATGTACAGAGATAGGGAGAGAAACAGAGAAAGTGTTTATGAGTCGTATCCAGAGCTTCTGATGATAATGCCTTAATTCTTTCCATCCCTGGCAAAATATTTGTACTCTGGAGTGTGCCGGAATTCTCGGATTATGGGTTTAGACACTGGTTGGTGTAAACTCCTCTGGCAATTCTGAGACACCAGTGTGAGAGCAGAAACCTTGCGATGCTAGCTCGCTCTCAGGAGGCACACTGACGCTGCTCTCCGGCCTGTAGGATGGCTGGCTCGGTGGCCGGGAGCGCGCGTCCTTCCCTGGCCGCTGCCGTGGGTGGCTGGGTGCTGCTTCGATGGCGGGAGGGCGAGCGGGGGCTCACACAGGGCTCGCTTCACCCACTGATGGTAAAGGCGCCGGAGGAAGCAAAAGAGATGAGAAGGGCTCCTCAGGCTAGGAAGAAGGGGTTTATTCTGGGGGGACGGGGGTCAAAAAGCCCCGATCAGGGCATTACAAAGGGTTTTATACCCCTAAAGCAGGGCAGGGGATACATTCAAATAATCCAATCAGGGCAAGGAAAGGGGGCAGTTCGTAGGTGGGGATAAGTACAAATAACCAATAATAACAACAAAGGGCAGGGAGGAATAACTGGGAGCCAACCAGGAACCGAGTAAACATGAATTCTCTGGAACATAACCAAAGTTGGGAAAACTGGGGAGAAGAGAACAGGAACCAATGGGAATATGTGGATTTACATAATTAACATATGTAAGGAAAGGTATTCTGGGAGCTTCAAAGGTTCTCACCCTGAGCACAAGGGCAGGGAGATGTCTTGAGGTCTGACCGATGAACCCTCCTTGGGAACTCTGCCAGAGCCTGCTCAGGCAGTGCAGGGAGGCTGTGAACCACCACAATAGCACACTTAAAAAAACCGAAAAGAATTATCTGCTTTCCTAGCCCAAAGGCAGTTTTGCAGACCTGAAATACAGTTTTTAAATTCTCACACACTTCCTCTCTAAAACCTAAAAAATCCTCTTTAGCCTGTGATAAAATTGATTTTATGTAATGGAGAAACCTTTCTGACCCAAAGTACGTACACAGTAATTTTCTTTATTCTGGTTACTCTTTTATATACGTTGTTATGAATTGGTACAGTTTTGTTTGTTTGGCTTTTTTGCATTAAATTTTTCAACAGTTGTTAGAATGACAAAAATTCCATTCTCCTCTACAACTGTGGAAGTAACTACTATTAGTTTTCATTGGTAGCAAAGGGTAGTTTCTAAGGTAAACTGCCTTGACTTGCCTACCTTTCTCTCCTAGTCTGTGTACTGTTTGTTGCAAAAAATCAAGTGCTTCAGGTTCTCATAATGTTGAAAATACTTCCCAGCATGTAGTTTGAAGGGTTTTTGGGGATTTGTAAGGTGAAGATTGAGAGATGTGTTGACTGTTGCAGTGTGGAAGTACAACAGCTGATTTTCAGGAGGAGCAGATGACTTAAAACTGTGAATTCTCCAACAGTGACTTTCCTCATGTCCAAAAGCTTCAAGAATCATTGATTATTGACAGTGCAGTCCATGGTTCAAATGTGGTTTATCTTGTCATGCAAAGTAGAATTTGAAATCATAGAATATACTGAGTTGAAAGGGAGTGCAAGGGTCATCGAGTCCAACTTCTGGCCCTGCACAGCAACATCCCAAAGAGTCACACCATGTGCCTGAGAGCATTGTCCAAATGCTTCTTGAGCTCTGCCAGGCCGGTGCTGTGATCACTGCCCTGTGGAGCCTGTTCCAGTGCCCAGCTACCCTCTGGGGAAGAACTTTTTCCTGATAGCCAACCCAAACCTCCCCTGAAACAACTTCAGGCCGTTTCCATGGTCCCACTTGTCACCAGAGAGAGAGATCAGTGCCTGCCCCTCCACTTCTGCTTGTGAGGGATTTGTAGACTGCTCTGAGGTCTCCTCCAGGCTGAACAAACCAAATTAGTAATTTCTTGAGGAAGATTCTACATGGAATGAACAGTAAGTCCACACAGACTGTGATGAAGGGCAGACCTCTATAGAAGTTACTGCAATGACTGCAGGAACTAACAGGGGCAAAGGAGAAAACCAGTATTATAGGGTCTAAAAGTTCAGCTGTTATTTTTTTAGTCCTCAATGATCTGATGAAGCAAAATGTAAAATTAGCAGTCTGTTCTACTTACTGGTCAGCTCTACGTTTTCTTATAAATTGTGCAGAGTATTGCTGAGCAATGTTAAAAATTTGTGAAACATTTAGTGGTGTCCAGAGCTAAAAGAAAATGGAAATGTATGTCAGTAACTGTTCTGGTAGTGCAAAGCAGCAGTCCAGTAGTTGACAGTGTAACTCTTTGCATCCAGAAGCTCTGCAGCCAACATTTAAAACTGAATCTTGAATTGTTGAGTAGTTATATTAAAAAATAAACCTAACAAAACTACATCCGAAGACCACCCTCAAACCCAAAACAAACTGACTAAACCAAAGCAAAGCTGTACAACCATGTAGCTATCATACGCTTCAGTTTTGCAAGGGTCAGTATTGGTTTAGCTTTCTGAGGTAGAACTCCAACTGAAACCAGCAGGAAGTGTGTAGAATAAGTGTCAGGGGATAATGCATAGCTGTCTTGACTACTTAAAAGATACAGGCTTTTCTTGTTTTTTTTTAATGTTGTCATAAAGTGGTTATCTGAATTCACCCATTTAAACTTTATCTGATGACTTTATCAATAACCAGAGAAGGAGCCAACTTGTTGATTTATAGGATAGGCTTTTAATAAAACACATTATCTGGGGATCATCTCTCCAGAAGATGGAAGAATTTAATATTTTGTTATTGATGATTGACATGTGAAGGATGTAAAATGAAGCTTTACTATTTGTTGATCAGCGTTAAATCAGAGGAGACAATTTCTTCTTCATGAGGAGAGATACTGAATCATTTGGTGTTTCGGTGGGAAATTTAAATCAAGTAGATGAGAAAAAAAATAAAGGATTCATCATCTGTTTCATACAGGTTTGAAAAGACAAGATTTTAGTTACACAGAAACACTGTGATAAACCATTTGTCATCTCAGAAGAAGTCTTACACTGAGATCCTGGCTGTTCATGATTTTTAGTAATTCTATTTCAGTGTTCAGAGGAGAAGGAAGATGATGATGACAGTGATTCAGTAGTATTACCCTGAAACTTTAAAATGCTTGGTATGTCCAGCCAGAATTACTGGAGTAGTTTCACTTATCTGCAATTATAAATTGTATATATAACAGCTGATACTAATCATGGGACAATGTACTTTTTAATTCGTAACTTAATTTGTAATTTGTAAAATTGGATACATTCTTTGTGATGGGGAGATGCTTCTTTTTGAAAGGCACTTATTATACCTGAGTCAATATCATTCGTCAAACACTTTGATGAGATTCTTTATCCTTACCAGTGTTTCTGAGATTAGATTTTTGCATTTGTTTCACAGTGCTTTCTATGTTTGTTTTGTTTTTGGCACACTAAAGCCTGAGATCTCATGCATGTTGCAGAAGTCTTTGCCTTTTTCTGCAATGTTTTTGATATTTGATTTTATTATTTGCCAATATAATCAATGTGCAGTTAAAGTGAGCAATTTTATTTTCTAAACCATTGATGATCAGTTTTTGCCAAATTACAACTTACTGTGGGAAAATATGCTAGTGGATTTTTTCCCCGATTTGATTTTTACAGTTACCTATTTTTTATTTTTCTGTCAAGTATTGATCAGATTTTGTAAAATATCTGAGAAACTGAAGTAGTTTACCAACCAAATATATACTCAGATTAATCAAAGCCCCTGTTTTAGATGGAGTAAATAGGGACATTGTAAACTAAAACAGTAGTTTAGCTTTCTTTCTAGCTTTAGACATTTGTTCTTCTCTCATCTTGATGTTAAGCTTTTGTAGAGAGTTCTGCTCACTGTGTGGTTTTCTCTATGTGGTGTCACTGTCTTGGTGAAGTTTACGTTGTTGCTTCCCTGTGTAGAGCAAAGGAAGCATACTGAGCCTGGTTGTCCCTGTATTATGGGGATTGTGATATTTTAATTTGACAGACAAGGAAATTGTGAGAACTTCTCATGTGCATTTAAAGACACCTTAGACTCTTTAGAGAGCAGTTTTTTTCCTGAATGGTATACATTGCAAGTTTTTTCTTGTCTCTTTGCATTGAATCTTACTTTAAAAAAACATGTGCTGTTCGCAAGCTTTCTGAATCAGCACTGTAGAAGGCATGTGAGAATACTTTCACTCAGTCTCATGCAGATGTTTTGAAGAGCTGTAATTTGCTCTTCAGGCATGAGGAAGGAAAGCTGCTGGGGGTTATTATACTGTACATGTGTAGAGACGCTTTTAATTAGCTTACATGGACCTATGCATGTGCTTGTGCTGAGGTGGTAGGGACTTCTGGAAAGAAGTTCACTGATTTCCCTCTGTACTTGATCAGAACAAAGTTCAGCTGAAGATAGTTTTGGCAATGCATGTTTTGTCATAGTCTACACTTGGAGTCGATTCTCATGCAGTGTTAACTGACGAAGGATTTCAACACTTTTGCAAGAAAAACACTGAAATCATGCTATTTTCCTCCTATTATTAACTTCTGAAGCTAAATAAATCTTCCATCACTATCTCCTTGTACCTTCTCCATTTCTGAAATCAGTGCTGAAAACCCCCAAAACATGTCATCTATGGTACTGAATAAGAGGCACTTTGAGGCTCATCATTAGGTGCAGATTTAGAAGGTGTAAAATCATCTCTTAGCAGTATTTGGAACTTTGTCTTTCACGGCTTTCCTAAGAAGCAGTCATTTAGTTGTAGAGAGGTACTTTATTCCAGGTGCTGTTCACACTTTATTTCTGCTGTGGTGTTATTTTGGCTGTTTAAAATGTTATCTACTCCAACAGTTTAGACTTTTAGCTTAGATTTTTTTTTTCCTTAAATCCACAGAAGATACAAAACTTCATTTGCGGTTTAAATGAAGTACCTCACCTTTTTTAGGCTAAGACATGTAGACCTCTATTCAGGTAATGCTGAGTGAATTGCTCAGTGGGAAGAGTCATAGCACTTTCAGGTCACTACAAAGGAACTGAGTCTATGTTATTTAAAATTCTTCTTCCTGCAAAGTTACCTTTCAGTTTTGAAAAATGTGTAAAACCCAAGGTGTTAGTATGAGCTTGAATTCTCCAGTAGTCGGTACACAGGTACAATGGGCCACATATTCCGGTTCACATGCTGCTTTAGAATGTTACTGTATGGGTAAAGCCTTTTACCTCCCATCAAAAATTGTTCTATGCTGGAAGGAAGAGAATGTCTAAAACTCTGAACATCTACACTTGTAAATACATGATAGAGATTTAATTTATTCCAGCTATGTTTGTTTAGTTTAGTGGGACAAGAAGAAGACTTCATGTTCCCTGACAGTAAAATACAGCTGAAAGATAAGTTATTGAAGCCAGGAAGTAATTCTATGAAAAAATCTTTTAGTAGATACCTGGCGCTTACTAGATGTGATGATTACAAAAGACGAAGACAGTTTTCTGTCTTAGCGGAATTATGCATTTTAAAAAACCCCAAATAATCCTATAATGTTTAAGGTTGGAAGGAACCTCTGGAGGCTGTCTAGTCCAATGCCCCTGCTCGGAGCATTGTCAACTGCAGCTGATTGCTCACAGCTGTCTCCTGTCAGGTTTTGAGTAACTCCAATGACAGAGTTTTCACAACCTCTGATATACCAGTCTTTGATTACCCTTAAGTCAAACAGGTTTTCCCCTAAATCGATTTTCTTCTGCTTACCCTGACCACCGTGACGTTTCAAGGATTGCTGAGAATGGTCTCACATTGGCCAGCTCAGTCAGCACTCAGATGCACCTGACCAGGTCCCACAGACTTACTTGTGCGTATCCATTTTGCCCAAATGTTCTCTAGTATGATCCTCCTTTACCAAGGGTAAGCTTCGTTGCCTCAGACTTCCCAGCTGGCTTCAGTGCCTGTGATTCCTACAGCACAGTCTTACCAGTTAAAACCAAGGCAAATATACTTAAATTTTACATAATAGCACTACTGCTTAACTCTCAAGAATGCCAGGAAAAAAAAATATCTCCAGGTACAGAAGAATTGACTATCATATGGCAATTGACCAAATTTCGCATCAATGTTAGGGTCTTGACAAGAACTGTGAGACTTTCCCACTTGCTAGCACATTTTGTTGACAAATACAGGAGTCTAACAGAAATTCAAGAGCTGCTCCAAGCAGTGTCGTTAATGACAAAGATTTGATGGCCTTCATCTGACAGTTCCAAAAAGACTGAAGATCAAAGAACGAACTGGAAAATGCAAACTATTAAGAACAGTCTCTCAAGGGATACATAGTGGCCAAAGCTGCATAACTCTTTCAAAAGGCAGTGAATGACCTTGTAATGGTTATACCAGCGCCTACTTTCAGCATTTGAAAAAGTTATTTAAATGCCCATTAAACATAAAAACTAACAAACATGTAATTACAATACTCAGAAATCAAACTTTAAAATAACTCATGAAGATTCCAAGTTATGGCAATTTAACTGCAATTATTTAGGTATGGTAAG
The DNA here is from genome assembly GCA_013397845.1 of Melanocharis versteri. NCBI lineage: Eukaryota > Metazoa > Chordata > Aves > Passeriformes > Melanocharitidae > Melanocharis > Melanocharis versteri. The sequence goes on along the minus strand of VZTG01005555.1, from coordinate 2,261 downwards.
TATGACTACAGACTATTTTTCATGAAACAGACGTAAATTACATACAACTAAGTTCAAGTGGTTTCTAGAACAACTTACTGAGATCCATACGAAAGAATGATAAAACTAAAATTACCCTAAATTATTTCTATAAACTAATGATGAGGAGGTTAAAGTGAAAGAGAAATAGCCTATCCTTCCCTGCTAAAATCTGATAAAACTTCTCTCTTTTATTCTACTGCTGAAGAGTGCAGAACTTCCCAGTCTATTTCTAACTAGTACAAACAAACCAGGGAGGAGAGATACTTCATTACAAAGTGTTAAAAAAAAAAAACAACCAAAAAATACCAGGCAGTCAGAAAGTAATCATTTTGACTCTGCTTACTGCTTCAGTCTGCATTTAAAATTTCAGCTGTGAAAAAAGCACAATACCCTAAATCAACATGTTCGATTAGGAGCAAATTTTTTATGTATTCTGTGTGTGCACTGTAATTTCACTGATGGAAATTACCCACCAGCAAAAGCACCTTGACTAGGTCTACCAAGAAAACACCACAAACATATAAATTCAAAACAAGTGACTCCACAAAGTTCCTAGTAAATTATATGGTGCATTAATATCATCTCTCTATCTGAAGTAATGCCCTTTCCATTAGGAAATCTAATTTTACAAACCAAAAAAGAGAAAGGCCAAAATAAACAAAGTTACAATCATGAAGGGAAATTTAGTATATACAGAGAGGGTGTCTACTTAGGTAAAAAGTGAAATGTGGCTGTGAATTGCAAAATTCTTGTTCCATAACAAATAAGATAATAAATGGAAAAAGTACAGCACAGTCACCATATGAAAGACAGTACTTGATTCAATTAATAATGCATCTTACCAGTCTTAGAGTCAAAAGTTTAGCAGGAGAAAAAATCAGAGGTCAATTTGTTTCCTCTAAAGTTTTTGCTGAAATCACAGAGAAGCCTTATGATGTCTCTCGCTTAACATTACGACATACAATCCTTTTAAGTTTCTTTAAAGTATTAAATATTTTTAAAATGCAAAATTTGTTCATCTCTGCTTTCTAGAAAGCGTGAGGGTACTTTAAAACTGTTTTAAAAGCAGCAGTCCTTGCTCATTCACCATCCATGTTTTAGAAAATGTCTCTGAGAGGCATAAAACGATGAATGTATACTGCATACATTCCAGCAAGTTAAACAATTTATTTATCTTGCAAGCAAAGTATCTTACTCTAAAAGCATTAATTAATAAAAGTCATCCGTTTTTGTCACCAAAATAAGGTGAATTTTTGTTGTGGTTTGAGGGTGGGCCTGGATTTTTTTTGTTGGTTGGTTAGCTGGTTGGGGTTTTTGCTGTTTCTTTTTTTAAATAAGCTCTCTCTGGTGTCTTCCTCACAAGCCAGTGGCAAACTACAATTTTTTTCCTTTAAAACTTCAAACTGAAGTATAATTTGTTTGGGAAATCCCTTTGCAAGAAAAATTTCATCACTTCCGGCAGCAAGAAATTCTGTGTGCCCAGTCCCACTGAAATTTTCGTATAGTACATGTATTGCTCAAGGTACTATTTCACAAAAGATTGCAGGAAAGGGGAAAAGGACAGGCTCATCAGAAGGTGAAGTGAGATGAAATCTTACAAGACTCAGACTCCTTCAGTAACAGAGACTACTACTACTCCAACTACTCATCTCTTGCAGGTGTTAGATGTCTTCCTGATGAATTCCTGTAGTTGATACCCCCTCTTCCCTAGAGAAAAAAAAGGGGGGGAGGAGGAAAAAATAAAGATCCTGCTATCTGAACAGTAATGCTATCAGGTGAAATTATGTTAAAAATTGAAATGTTACATGGACTGAGTGTTACGTGGCTTCTTATGAAGCAGACATCCATTTTATCATTGTGGCCATTGCAGGAACTAAACTTGATGACCTGGGTAGCCCCCTCCAATCCCATGTCACCCTAATTTCTTAAACAAATTATGACTGAAAGATATTTTTCCTTAACTGTCAAACAAAAATACATTGTCATTGTACAACTGAACATTTTAAAAGTAACTCCAAGAATGTCCTTCTGTCCTTCACCTCTATTGAGACGTCATAATCTTCAAGCATGAAATTTATTTGTGTGCTGTATAATAAAGATTTTCCAAATATCCAGGAGGGGTAGGGAAAGGATTGTGAATGATGATAGCAGTCTGGCAGGACTGTGTAACACAGAAGGCTGTGGGGAACACTGCCATACCATGGATTAGGATATGCTGGTGTATTGGGTCTGACCAGGGT